>JAPYYW010001148.1:0-33466 GCA_030522545.1 Cremastinae sp. A BG-2022a
CAACAGTATAATAAATCAACCAAATTTTTTTAAAAATAATTCAGGATTTTGTTGTCTGGAATATCGGAATGTTTGAAGGAGTTACTAAATATTATGTTGAGGTTCAAAAATATTTGTTTGGACGTATGCAACCCAATAATTTGGTCAAAACAACAAAATTTTGTTTATTTCGACAAATTTTTTTTCTCAGTGTGAGAGGGGCGCATGAATTTTTTTGGACCTCAGAATTTTTATTCACATTTCATGATAGAACAATATTTTTGGGAGCACTAAAACTTTTGCACCTTCACGTGAAAATCTCCAAAGAGTTCAACCACCCACCGCTAGAAATTTTAGTATGTTTCGGCTCAGACATACGAGCTTAGCAACGACTGGGATCGAAAAGAATAATCTCATATATAAACTGTCGTTTAAAAAAATTATTTTTAAATTATTATTGAAGCATTTTATATTAATATTTTTCTCTTCTTTTTCTTTTTATATTTTTTTTCGTCAAAGCTTATTTGAAAATACGTTGAATAATAAATGTTTACAAAAAAGTTTGAGTATTATTGTACTCTATTCATTTTTTATAACATTTAAATAATTTGGTCTAAAAAGAGTACACGCACCCACGCACGTCGGTGTTTCTGACGTGCGTGTCAGAGAAGGTTATAATTCAATCGAATTTCTACCATTATTATTTCCTCAATAGTACGGTGAAATTCTATGCAAATTATTGGTCTTCAAATATATTTTAAAATTTATCTTTTAACGATTATAATAATATTTAAAAATATTGCCCTGTTTCAGAAGTTTCAAAAGTTTGTTATATATTGCTTAATTTATTTATCATATTTATTCATCACTAGCCGACCCGGTAAACTTCGTATCACCTACACAATCGATTTACATACAAAATCAACAATTTTTGATTTTTCGATTTTTCAGCTTACACTGAGAGAAATCACGATAGTGGATTTTATCAGAAAGTGACAACTATGTATGCTAATTATTTTATAACTAAATATATATTTATCGTAAAATAAAGTATATTTAGGATATAATCTAAACAAATTTCATAATAATTAGTACAGTTGTCACTTTTGTATAGTAAAATTTATCATTCTTTGTTCTCAATGCAATTTTAGAGTTTTTTCAACTTTTTGTTTCTTCTAAACCACTCCTGAACTATAGCGAACAAAACAAAAACAAAATTTTAATCAGTCAAGCCGTTTTTGAGTTTTAGCGAAACTAAAACGCACAGCGATTCATTTATATATAACGTTCGTCTCGAGTGATTATCGACGACCAAGTACACCCCAATTAATGTTGAGAATATTTTAGTTCGCAAAGAGGTGAATATTCAGAGTTAGGGAAAAGCTTCTGAGAGCGAAGGACACAAATTGCTCGATTATTATTTATTTTCTTGAAGAATAACGATCTAATCCGAATAAAAACGTTTCTCAAATCAATACCTGCGAATCATATGTGTTGAACGAGCGAGAAGACGGCGAGATATTTGGAAGCGATTATTCGAAGAAGCGCCGTCGCATTATCGGAGACGGAAGCGGATTAGGCTGTCACGTCGCACCCGGTGTAATCGGTGTCCAGTTTAGACGAGCGAGGCCTTGATCGTCGAAACTGCTTAGAGCCTGCCACGACATACAAACCGAGTTTCTGCGATACGATTCCCGCCTGTCACGGAAAATCAGAATTCACCAGGTTTCATGATACCCTAGCCTAGGGCAAACACGTCCGGAACACACTTATGCCGCGGCTGCATCGCTTCGTGCTGATACAATCAAGACCTGTCAGACAAGAATCCGGAGAACATGCTCCATTGTTCATATATATAACTATTGCGCTTTCATCCGTTCAAAAATAAACTCGAAACGTATATAGTAAAAATAATATGTATTTCGAGAGAAAAAGAGAGTATTGATTCAAAGAGAAGTTAACGTATTCAATTTCGATGGAAATATGCTTTTAAATCTTTTTTTTTTCAACGAATTACAAAAAATAATAACGAAGTCTGTCAGTTACTTTCAGCGGATCTTTTATTTTCTCATTATGTTTTGGGTCTCCATGTATTGAGTTTTCACAGGAAATGTATATGATTTTTAAAACAATCTTCTGCATCCGGTTGTTATACCTCTGCCGGATCCTGACTTCCCGGTAAATGCGGCGGTTAGCTCTCTTTCCCTCGGCTAAAACTCATTTTTTCCCATGTCTGAATGAATTTTCAAATTATCCAGCTTTTCCCCGGAGGCGCGTGTACGAGCACCGGGAGTGCATGATAAGCTCTCCGCAGGCCCCCCAAGCCGGTCCACTTTGCCTCCGCGTACCTCGTCTTTTTATCTTTTGTTTGCGCTCGTCGGGCGCGCTTTCTCGCTGCTTGCCGGGTACAAGTCAGCGCCGGCCTCGCGATCGTCCGCCTGCGGGGCTACGCGGCAACTCCTGTTTCTAACGTTAAAATCCCAACCCCGTGTCCGCGTATAACCAACGAGAAAGTTTCAGTTTTGCCCTCTCGCTTCGCCCAAACGAATTCTTTTTTGCCCTGTGGTTGTTTCGAGCATCCACGTGGACCTCTTCGTCTTTTTTATCCGCCGTGTCGACCGTTCGCTTTTTTCTTCCGTTCTCTCATCCCTCTCATCCCCTTCTTTTATTGTCTCCTTCTTTGTCCATTGTTTTTTATTTCCTCTTTCCTATTCCGTCGCTCTTCAACTGCTCCTTCGCCATCTTCCCTGACCGGGTCATGTTTCACGTTTACCTATTTCAACAACATCATCCACGCAGTCTCATAATTAATGTATATAGGGGAAGGGGGGGGGGCAAGATCAACCCCCTGAAATTTCGAAAACCTTAAAATTCTTATGGGCAAAATGGGCCTTTAAAATTTTTAATGCGCAAAGTGTTTGAGGGTAAAATGGGTGCTCTAGATTTTTCGAAATTCGACCATTAGTTGAGTATCGTATTAATCTCAATGTACGCTAAATTTTAGCGAAGAAAGTTCAGAAATAATTGTCACGTAGTAAACACGTTAACCACCTTAACGTCATCTATATGATAGTCCACCATAATAAATGATTTAGCGAAAAACACTAAATCATGCATGTTGAAGAAAAAAATCGTCCTTTCTCTTATTTGACTATATATATATCCTTACAAACGAGACATTTTACTCTCAATGAATTAATCTTGGAAATTCTTCATATATTTTTCAATAATAAACTCTTGTTAAAAAAGGAAAAACCGATTATGACTGAAAAAAAAAATATTGATTTGATATTTCATTTTAGAGTGATATCCTATTTGTGATTCCTTTTTCCAAAATAGGATTCATAGCAGTAGGAAACAGTTCAGTTATTAAATATTATTACAATAATATTTGAAAACGCTAATGTACGTTAACGGGTCGGAAATTGAAAAGAATTTCATTAATTTTATCTCGAGCCGATTGAACGAAACTGATTGCATTGGCCGAGAATTTCCTATTAATACATCCAGCGGATGCAGCGATTCATTTATTTCGACGTAAACACTGTGTGTGACCCTTCCTCATTATGAATTCGCTAATTGTGGTCCCGTTCTCGTATCGAGCCGGAATAGAGCTTAATAGAGAAACTTCGATCTCTAATGATTCGCGAACGGTTCAAAAGCTCTCGGACCCCTTTCCCCGACCGGTGATTCTATTTATTCCCCTGCGGACCAAATCACGTATTATCATCAACAGGGTTGAAGCTCGGAGATCCAGTGAAGCTATGTCGTTAATGACGATGCGAGCTCTCATCGCGTATCGCTCCCCGGAAAAAAAAATTAAACGCGTAAGAAGTCAAATAAATAAAGGCACGTGTACGTTGAAACAGCAACAAAAAACAATGAAGTATTTTACTGAACTTTAGCAATAACGTGTATCACATTTTTCACTGGCTTCATTCATTTGCAATTTTTTAACATCTTACTTTTATTTATTAATACTATCTTCTTCATTTATTTTTGTTATTACGGAATTTTCTGCAAATCTAACGTAAATATGCAACGTTTCCATTGTTTTTTTTATTTATTCTCTCGTTGACAAAAGCATTCTGACAAATGAGAAGTCTAGTTTTTTCTGCTAAAAATGTATACTCTTGATAATCATTATTGTGGATCAGTGATATCTCAATAAAAAAAATGTTATATTAGGTAAACGTTCCAATAGATGGATATGGCCCATTAGTTGAACAATTTTTACTATATTACCTTTAATATTTGAATTATTCTTTTCTCAATAAGATCGTATGGATTATTTTTCATATACAAAGTGGTTTATTTTTCATAACTTTAAATTACAGGAAAAAAACTCGTTTAACCCTAGAGATAGGGTCGACTTTCTGTCCAACTATTGGGACATTCTACACATTCAAATGTTCAAGTATTTATTTACTAAAAATATTATCTAAAATTAACACATAAAATGAATGTTGGATCACTAAAATATCAGACCATAGTTTAGATGTGAATTTGAAGCAGATTTTTTTGTTTAAATATTTTTGAGACAAAGATAAAGTGTGAAAACCCTTAACTGCCCAACTATTGAAACATTTACCTTATCATAAAAATAATAAATGAAATTTTGTTTCAATCATCAAAAAAAATTTTTTTTGCAAGTCCTAAAACAAAATCAAAATATTCACGTTTGCCCTAATCTTATTTTCATCTATTCGATCGAAAATATTTTTTAATTCATTGTACAAAAATAATTTTACGATTAAAAAAAAACATAAAATGAAGACGCTAAGATACGTATAACCTCATTGTTTCACGACGACATATTTCGTTCGTATACTACATATGCACACGTCCATGCTCCAATGAAACGATGGTACACTTGTGTCTAGCTTGGGTACTCGATACGAGTATAGGGTCAGGCTGTTTCATGGTGCATGTACATAGAAGGGCAGCTAATATTCCAGGCTCAAGATCGGTTCTGGTTAAGCAGGAAGCATCAATGCACGTTCGAGAGAGGCTGGACGAGGCCTGTGTCCAGATTGTATCATTGTGCCCTTTACTTCGGGGTAATTAGATGAGAGAAGGCCAGGTGAGATCGCAGATCGAGATTCGGAGTTGAGCGAGACAGATTTACAGAGAATTCGAGAGAGAGAGAGAGAGAGAGATAAGTACAGGCAAACTGAGAGATGGAAACAGAAATTGAGAGAACCCAGGGTTACACAGAGCGATCAATCCTTAATTATATTTACCTGAAGAACGCTGGATCCTCTTGCAGAGGAGAATTCAAGTCACTCCGGCGAGTTCAACTCCGACGTCATACCGACGAGAGTTCTTGGGTGATGAAGCGATCACAGAGAGAATCTCAATGGTCTGCTGGCCCCTGGCACTTCGAGTGCCAATTCTCGCTTTGCCTCCTCCCCACCAAGTGCAATTGTGGAACGCTATATCCCATTGTTCAATATATGATTCAACGGTGACACCTTAAATTCCTCGTTGCTTTATTACAAATTCGATGAACTTGTGCTATACGAGAAGTATAATGCAAAGTTATTGATGAGTATCGTATAAATATGGTGTTTCTCTGAGTTTGTCCAATTCCAAACAGTTTTTTAAATTTTTACATATAACTATCCATATAATTATATTAATTGTATAATTATTATATACTTTTTATTTCAGTTAAGAAAAAGAAGATAAATTTTCTATGCTTTCAATTGCTTAACGGTTAAAGTAACATGCAGGGATGGCCAGAGTTCGATAGTTTTCTGAGAAAGGAACATTTTTCAATGGGTGATTTCTAATTTCATCAATGCGGCAATAAAGATTATCTATTGAAAAATTTTCATTTCTCAGAAAAGTATCGAGCCCATCCCTGGGTAACATGGTCAAAATAGACATCGGCAAATATTATATAAATCTGTCAGAACTCATCCCCAATTCGTTGCTGTGCACAATTCAGTATTTAGATTGTGTTTATATTAAAAAGTAAATAAAAATTTTGAAACGAAATAAATAAAGAAATATTTAAAAAATAGTTGAAGATAGTCGAAATATTTATAGTTTAGTTAATCTGATATACGCGTATACGTGTACAAAAGTATGGAGCTACGGAGTGACTTGTGCGAGCCTAAAATAGGGAAGAATCTGTAGTGCTAATGCTCGGCAAGGAAAGGGCGAAAACCGCAAAGCTTGTTATCGTTATCGCGGGACGACAGGCGGCCTAGCAAACTCAAGAGCTCTACAACTGCGTCGAAGCATCCGTTGGAATGATAATTCGCTTGAGAGCTCGTTTCCCGGGCTCGTCTTACCTCTGCCTCGCGCAATCCTCCTGCTGACTAATTAGAATTCGTTATTCCGAATTTGTACGATAATCGCGAGCGAGAGAAGGACAAGCCACTTGAGAAGCGAAGAACGAAAATAATGACGAGCACGAGAGACTTCTGCGCGTTTCTCGTCCAAGAATTCCAAACTTTCGAACTCTCGTCTCTAATCCTGAGCAAAGACCAACGGAGTCAACTTTGAAATCTAGTTTCGCCTTATTTCTCGCACGCTCTTTACAATTTTGATACCTGAACTGCATGATATTCTTTATTCCTTACATCGTTAAAACTTATCTTCTATATATATTACGTACGATTGTTTGACGATAAAATAAGATAATATTATGTATGTGTTATTGTCAATAAGCTCAAACTAAGATATATATTAATAATCGTAGTGTATACTTGTAAAATAAAATCGTGTTCGTGTGAATTTCAATTGGAAAAAGTATATTACTGCATAAATGTGGATTTTAATCGAGTGCATGGGTGCGAGTATATTTTAAGTCTTCTTTACTCTCATTCAACGGGGTGATGCTATACGAGAACTATCAAATTCCGTTACCATAATTGGCGAAATTGCGGATGAAAAAAAGTTATCGAGCTACTCAAATTCCACGCTTATATTATGATATTGGTGTATTTCGAATAAACTATAATTTAGTTCCCAATATATTATAATCGTAAAAAGAATTTTTTTAAAAAGTAATAAAATAAATAAAAGCAATAATGAGGGTGAATAATATAAATTCTACGATTATCACAGATTGAAATCTGGCACTTTGGAATAATGCAATAAAATCATTTTTAAACCGACTATTGTGTTTCTGAAGCCTTCGTGTATTATTTTATGTTCCCTTATCCATGCAAAATCGATCCATATCGTAACCCATTTTCCACAAATTTCCTATGACTTGGAATTAAAGATTTACTGGATAATGGTAAAAATAAATTTTCACGTTCTTCGTCAAAAAAAGTCAATAATTTGAATGAACATTGGAGAATATATACAAAAATATCTTCGTTTGGCTTCATATACTGACCTCTCTCTCTCTTTCTCTCTCTCTCTCTCTCTCTCTCTCTCTCTCTCTCTTTCTTTCTTTCTTTCTTTCTGTCTTTCTATTACCTTCTGTGTCTCCTCTCTATGCTCTTGTATACTTAAGCTTAACTATATTAGTCTCCCGTGCTATTAGTATAATTTATAAAAATTCATTCTTTCTAGTTGTCAGAATAATTTATTAGCAACTATCGTTATTTCTATAAAACTTCTATTGCAATGATTTTTTTGTTTTATACGATTCATGTTTCATATACGCACTCTCACATTCTCGATTTTTTTATAAACATGATCTCTCATCAGTGTATACTTTTTTCTAACCCTTCTCTTTTCTGTTTTACATTACAGAGGTCCTCTGCACAGTGGGCATAAGGTAGGAGCTTCACTACTCATGCTGAGCGCATATAAAATATTCTTTATTTCTATCCTATGAACCTTAATATCTTCTCTTTTCCATTCTTTTCTCTCGTTTCTCTTTCTCACTATCTCTCTTCCTCTCACTCTTCTCTCGAGTCTTTTTATTGTCTCTTCACTTTATTGTCTCTTCCAAATAACTCTATTTAAATTTCGCAAATAATTGTGTTCAGTACCTTTCACAGCAGTGTACAAATTATTACGCGAAGATGAAAAATGAAAACAATATTTTCGGTGCAAATGCGGAAATAAATCGTAAAAGAAACCGGATGAAAGGGTCCGAGTTAAAAAGTAATTAGTAAAATTGACTTCTTGAAAAAAATACTACCTCGTATTTTTAATAAATTTAATTAAAATGTAAATAGTCATTTCAGTAATCAGACAATATTTTAATTAATATTACACAAAACAAACAAAACTAAATTGTTAAATTTGGTATAGAGATCACATACCGTGCTCCTTTTAAATACGAATTCCCTTTGAACCATTTCCTTCTCGCGACGACTCTGTCAAATTTTTATTCCCTCGAACTGATTCCAAAAAAGTCAAACGAATATACGTGCTCACATCGATCGCGACCTACGAAAAAGTTTCTTCGCATCAGTCCAGTCATGTAAGTACATTCATTTATTAAATTCTTCAGTCCATACAGAAATTTTATTCATATATATACATGCAAAAGTACAAACGAGCATGCAACATTCTCGATTCAGATTTAATTTTGCCTAACAGGAAATAAATGAGAACGTGAGAATAACCAAATAAACCGCATAATTGTTTTCAACAAAGTTCGAAAATTACCTATAAAATAGTACATTCATAGGTTGCTTAGTTGTTGATGGAAGATTGATGAAAAATACTTTAAGACAGCATATACATGTCAAGTTAATGAAAGGTTTGTCTGTACGAAATTTTTTTGCAAATCTATCATCAGCATTTATTATTTCCATTTTTTGTGTTTATCTTTTCTTTGACAAACAAAAATCTCACAAATTAGTATAGGTTAGATACTTTTTGTCATAAATTTCAACTGTTTGTATATAATGATTATTATCGTTAAGATAGAGAGAGAGAGAGAGAGAGAGAGGGAGAGAGTTCAATAAAAAATGTTCAATACAATTATAGTCATAAAAATAAAATGATTTTTTGATCCAATCGTTAAAAAAATCTCTTTCGAGTAATATATTTCTCATATTTTTTTTTAGATATTACGAAACAATAAAATTGTAAACTTGAATTCCGTTTTTCTTTCTTGGATGAGGAAAAAAAAGAAAAAAATGTATTGGAGAGGTGGGTGAAAGCAGGCGAAGGAACTCATATGTTTACATTTTCTAGGGGGAAGATTAGCTAAGAGAAAAGATTCACATTAGAGTTTGACATAGCCTCTCTCTGTCTCTAAAGCTTCTAAACTAAATAGGTTTCGTCGAAATAACGTGTATGATCCAGACCGGAGGATGACCCAGGCCGGGATCCTCCTCGAAACGCGAAAGACTGCTTCGGCTAGTCTTTCTCCCTGGCCGTGTTCTTTTCGGCCTCTCGAGTCCCGAACTCTCGAACGTGGCCAGCGCGGATATCCGCTTGCGGTGGATTCTTGCGCTTCCGCGCGTAGACATCTAAAATTCAAATTCGAACGTCGGTACAGCGCATTTTACACAAACCGGGAAAGCTGGAGAGCACTCCTGATATCGTGTATTCGAGATTCCTGCGGTGAAATGGACGAAGATACGAACGAGATATGCGAGCTGAAGAAGCGAGAAAGAAATAGAGAAGAATATACAGTCGAAGCGCTTTAAATATGCAGAATAAAATACCTTTCAAAGAGGAATGTGAGCTCTCTTTCTCCACTTTTTTTTTCTCCGCGTGCATATATTTTTGAGCTCGGACCTTATATTCGTATCCGTTCATTCCTTCCGGTCGTACAGACTTTCAGTTACCCTCCGATATATTCCAAGTACATCTCAAGCTTAATGCTAATCCACAAAAGTTCCAGCACACTGACCCTATATACCCTCTGAGGGAATAATGTAACAAACGCTGACCGTTTCCACTTTTCGTAAGTCTTGCGTTTTACACATCGCCTTCCAGGCTGCTGAGTCCTTGACCATTGTACAATTTTTCTTTAAACGTCTAACAGTTGTTTATATCTTATTTATCATTTAATAAGCTTCTTCAAGATTATCTCCTTCAAAGAGAACATTTTTTTAACCTGTATATTGCATATTTATATATAAACTTTTTATTGTTCTTTACTTTTTTTATTTCTAGATGTAGTTTTTATTTACTCTCGATGTAGTTTTTGAATATGTTCAGATAAAAATGTTCGCGTTTTATTAGGACAAGTGGAAAAAAAACAAAAATTTATTTTGAAACATATATAGTTTATTTTAAAAAAAATTAATTTTGCATGTTTTATATTTTTTTTAATTTTCTCAAAATTCAAGTAAAACTTTTATTATATTGGCTATCATGATCCTAAACACTTCGAGGTAGAGTACAGTCTTAATGTCGGATAAGTAAACGAGAGCTTAATCCAATTGAAAGAGCAGATAGAGGTTTCCCATTCGATTCAAAAGGCCGTGATATCCCGGGTATTTTCTAATCAAGCATTTAATTAACGGTATTCCATCGCAAAAGGAGATTACTGATTCACAGTTGTACGCAGTCTCATGGTAACCGAGGATGCACTCGCTGAATCTCTTATTCAACGTTTCAAATTTAACGAGATAATTTTCTATCCACCGTACACAAATTGTTCAATACATCTTTACATTCGGTTTTCATTCTACCTCAGTATGCCTTTCTTTGTGGATATGCGAGATCTGCGGAGCTTTTGTACGTATCATTATCTCGGTAACTTGATTAAATTTTCTTTATTCGCGGTTCAGTGAATTCATCTTGCTGCACATACGCATTCATCCATTCATTAATTTTTATTAATCACTATGTATATACAAGATCAAATATTTTTTCAAATGAATATTGGCTTTATTTTCTTTTTCTTGCACAAATTTACTTCAAGCATGATCGAGCTAATAATGATCCCGTTTATACGTGAAAGAATAATTTCGTCTGGCTTATAGATTTTTTTAACGAAATGTTAGTGGCGCAAAAAAAAATTTTTAATCAGTTGCATACTTATCAAGAATTAAATAGTTCGTAAAAGTTGTTAAATGAGCCTGTGACGAGATGTGAGCACGTCAAAAGGGATTTTCAGTATGACGAATTTTAATAACGAAAATAATTAACATGGAGAAATGTGAAGAGGACTTGGGTAGCATCTGGACGATATTCTGGATACGCGAGTTTACATTTTGTATAATCAAACATGAATTGTCGAAGTTATGAGAAAAATCTGAAATTGCGAAAGTCTCCGAGTTTACAAAGCAAGATATTATATTCGTACTCAAATACCCACATACAAGTATACATCCGTCTAATGCACGAATATATTTACGTTCTCGTGAAAATATTTGAATGAGAGAAACGTAATTCGACCAATTCTTTGCAACGCATTTGTGCAACTTTCAATATCTCTGGATTCCTGCTCTCATTGCCCATTAGTACATTCCTTTCGGCACAAAAACTCTTTTCGAAGAATTGAGTTGAGAAACGGGAGAAAGACGAAAAGAGATGGAGGAAAAAGAATTCTCCAGTGGCTCATTTAACTTTCCAATAAGAGCCATTTTATCAAACTTTTGTCGCGGTACATTCCATATCCTTGGCTTGTGTAACTCGATCTCCATCACCACTGCTGAGGATTCCAACATTTTTTTAAATCCACCACTGTATATTTACTACACGAAGAATCTATTAGAGCTGATTTTGATGACGAAAAAATGCCATAAAACAATAAACAGTTTATCTTTTACTTGTATTTTCAATTTATTGTTAATATATGATCCAAAAATAGTGACAGGATCGATCGCTCGTCAACTATTCCGAAATCGCTTGTTGGGGCATTAGTAACGCACATTGCGCCTCCGTATGTGTTCCTCCAATCTGTGACGGAGTTGTAAGCGAAAGGGCTCCTTTGTCGAGACGCAGGGATGCCTGCACCGTGAAACTCTCGAACTAAACGTTCTGTGTACGCCTACGTATGTATATACGTTTGCACCGGAATATACATTACCTTCCAAAAGTTATGTATTCACGAATACGCACCGAACATTATTGTGGAAATCATTGTTCCCCAATCTGAAAATCATATGTGTAAAGAATTTCTGGCATCGTCAAGCAATGAACACAAAAATTTCATCAAATTTCCACTATTATTTAAATTCCACATTATTTAAATGATAGTTCGAGTTGCATGAGATCCGTAATTTAAATTCAGTAAATTGATTAATTTTATTTATCATGTCACTGTTATTATTAGCTTGTGAGAAATGAGAGAATTTGATTGAGAGATCAATGTTAGGGTGGAAAAGTGCACGGATAAGGTTGAAACTTGCGGCAATGGCTGTACACGTGGGAGAGGTGGGCTCGAGATTGAGTGAATATGCGAGTGAATAGGAAGGATCGAGGGAGAGTTGCCGGAGAAGAGAACCGACGGGGCGGCGAGATCGGTCGAAGCTGCAAGTTTGTCCGTCAGAGCGATCTGATCATCGTCCGATGTGTCGTATCCGTTAATGACCATTGTTGTCCGCCAAAGATGATCCACGGATTCTTGGACCTGATTTTCCCCTCCCGGGGCTTACTCCTTGTCGTAATCGCAGTCGAACCGTTCGTACGTGACCCGATCTGCTTCGGGACGGAAACGCGTCGAGTACGTTACGGCAAATCCTCTCGGATGCCTGCTCATCGGAAATGCTTATGATCCTCGCGCAATGCGTCTATATATATACGCCATTGGCTGTTAACCCCCTTTAGTACATCCATCTGTGATTTCCTTCTAACTCATTCGCTCATACTCTCGATATATTATCGCCATTCTCTCCCGATAATTCTATATATTGCAAAAAATTGTATTTTTTATTAGTTTTTCGTTAAGGTAGTTCGATAGCTAAGTGCCTTACTAAAAAAGGGCCGGCTCCCCTTCACGAAAACGTAGTATCCATAAAAAGGTACAACACATTACGAATTTTTGAAAATATGATCAGTAATCATATAGAAGGAACATAATTATGCTATATTTATTTATTGAATTTGCCTTACTTGTACTGAAGTTCGAGAGTGTCTAATTGTTTTGAAAATGGAAAAAATGAAAAATTTCTATACTACAATGATTTTTTTCTCAAAAACTGGACGGTATATCAAGTTGACTTTTTTAATATAACTTCTGCAAGTGGTACACTCTATCATTTTTAATTTTTTCATCATTTTCTTAAATGTCGATTTAAAGTTATTTTTATAGATAATTTTTTTGTAACGTTTCGGTGGAGCTCAAACTTCAAATATCTCAGAAACTAAACGGTAGAATAACTCAACTCTTTATTCATTCGATTTGTTTTCTTTTTCTACAAAACACGTAATTTTTTCAAAATTTTCTTAAATAAACGGTTTTTGCTATCGAACCACTTTAAGTCGATATTTCTATTTTTCTTTTTGCCGGATAAACAATTAAAATGACTTTTTAAAATTATTTTGAAAATCGTATACATATTTGATAAATATTTTAAAGATTAGCATGAATAGTTATATACGATAGTTATATACGATAAAAATACGATAAAATATACGATAAAAATTAAAATAAAAAGTATTCACGATGAAATAATGAATTATATCTTGAGTGAGAAAAAATCGTTATGTACAATATAGTTATAGTTATATACGATAAATTAATATAAAAAGTATCGACGATGAAATAATGAATTATATCTTGTGTGAGAAAAAGTATAAAAAGCATTTATAACGCAAAACGACGCATTTCTTGATTGATAAGAAGCTTAAATTTGTACGGATTCGCGGATGAGCCACGCAGAAGCTTAACGAGCGCTTGTGCCAACGTGCATGGTTTCATTGAAGAATCGTTTGTATGCGATTTTCACACCATATTATGAGAATTTCTTCAATATATAACGAAGAATCTCTTAGAGGTAAAGGGCATAATAACATTAATGTACATCACCAAAATTCAGGAAAGTAGGTTAAAAAATGTATTATGCATCCATACATTAATTTCATTTATTATGTTTATTGGGTAATAAATTATAAAACAAGTTTATACACAAAGAGGAAAAAAACTGAGACGAAAGTTTGTGGTTTCTACCTTTTCTAAGCGATACGATTGATTTTTTAAATCAATTTTCATTACAAAAATTGTATTGAAATCCACACATATTGTCAGAGCGTCAAGAGTTCAAAATCAGTTATAAGATAGAATATATACAAAAATTCAATAACATTGTATAAAAGTTAAAATGTGGTTTTTCACTTCTGTGAGTTGGCTATATTTCCTTCGATTAGTTTCGAACTTTCTCTGTGTAGTTTCATGAAGTGAAAAACGATTGGAACATCCTTTTCTGTTATAAATAGGAATATCCACGGAAGTATACGAAGCGGGAGAAGGGCTCGGCCTTTATTCATAGATGGCCAACAGGACTAAGGGAAAAGGGATCAAATGAAAATTAAATGTTTCCTTTACACGCAATCGCGCATCCACTACGTTCATTTCTCTGCATCGGCCACTTTTCAAATCTTTTTTTATCGTCGATGGGAGAATAAACACCAATGACTCAATTTTTATATGAAAATGATGAAATTGAAAAACGAAATTTTTATGTATTCAAATATAAGTTAAATAGTTTAATAAAAATACATAAAAATGTATATATAAAAGCACAGAAAAAAATTAGCATCGCTGTATATGAACATCTAAGATTGAACTGATCTGGTTTCTTCTAAAGGATACTTCATTAAGGTTGTCTATAAAAAATGTCACTCGAAAGAGAAATGCATTTTCCTCGAATCAAGCAACTGGAAAAGTTTCTAGCTACAAAATTGACACAAAAAAACATGTCCTGGTCGAATATTTTATCGTATTTACAGACGTAATATCTTTTTTGATTTTAAAAGGAATCGACGCCTATATAGCTTGTCAGAGCTTTTCTGATCGGGGATTTCAGTCCTATTGAAAGTTAGAAGTTCCTGACAAAAATTTAGTCTGGGTCGCGGTTTGTTACCGGGAACCGCGGAAAAAACGACGAGGAAACTTGGCCCGGTAGTGAATGGAACAATTAAAAAAAAGGCGACGGCGGTGGATGATCGTTGTGAGAATTTCAGCGCGCAAACGCAATCCCTGACCTATCTCGTGGCACGAAACGTATCCGCGGGCCGATCCATCCACGTGATTAATGGGCAAAGGTGTCTGGACAAGGATCCGTGCGAGCGTTGCCTTATTGTTGCAGCGCCCGTGGTTTCCGCGTATCGCCTTAATAGATACAAATGTACCGTTGCGTTAATATTATCCCGCGGCTTCCCTCTGCCCGCGATATAATTACCCTTTGAAGCCATACTTCTAAATAAGCATCGGGCCGTTATGGCCCTTCTCGTAACACGTTTTCAACACACCTGAATTCTCACTTGTCGAAAAGCCCATCAATTTATCGAAAATTCAAAAACATACGAAGTCATCAGTAGAAATAATCTTCATCTGATATGTCACGAAACATGTATACCGACATTAATACTGACCTTTACTGTTTCAAAATTCGTTGAATTTCTCGCTAATGGAAAAATCTGCAACGATGATGCTCATCCTGCGCATATATCTCACATATATATTTACAAGCAAATGTTCAAAAAAACTCTCCGTTCCAATTATCTTGAAATTTCAAAGAGAGCGCGTGTGGTATGAAAAAGTGAGAAAGAAAAAATGGAAAAAATTATCATTCGGAGCAACGTTGTTACAAACTGGAACGAAGTAGGGGTGGATCGAGTTTCGTCTCATATCAGCATTACCAATTCACTTTGGTACGTAAAACATGTGACAGGTAGGGGGGTGGGAAGAGCGTCGTCCGTGGTCATGCCTGTAGTTCACGGGGCCAACAGTGATCTCGAGAGCAGTATGCATAAATCCCGTGGACATTGAGAGAAAGATAGAGAAAGGCGGAAAATGCGCGGGAAGAGAGACCGAAAGACAGGGGCGCGTAGATCTCTCCCCCCCCCCTCTCGTATAAATTTGACAAACATACAGGTATACAGGCACGTGGAATTAAACTCTCACAAGAGGCAGTGTGAGATCGCCTCAGCTGTCCAGCTGGCGGGCGTTATTCATAGAGAATATATTAGAAGGTATTTCGCTTTGATGTGCACCATGAGAGAGAGAGAGGGAGAGAGGGAGGGAAGATCCTAGGATTATACGGGTCCGAATGCTGCAAACACATTTATATACACACGTACATAATAAATATGTATAAGTACATAAAGCGTAGAGGTTGTTCCATAGTTACACGCTTCGATCATGAAATATGTTTATTGTTGAAAAGAAAGAAAAGCTAAAAGCTCTTTTTTCCCCTTCTTGATGAAATTCATTATATACGTGTATAAGTATGTTCCATTAGTAGGTCGATGTTTTTGAAGAAACTCTATAGGTTGACATTTGAAAAAATACGAATAAAAAAATTGCTTTCATGTTTTTTAAAGTTTCATTCGCGTTGTTAGGGTCGTTGACGCTTTATTTTGGTGCAGCCGGTACCTAAGCCTGTACATAATCCAGAAGAGAAACGGCATGGATACTCCGAAGCTCGGTACAGAATACGATAAAGCTAGAAACAGGATAATGGCATGAAGCGCGAGAGCCCTAATCGAGTGTACTGAGCCAATCAACTACAGAGTTAATAAGCGTTTCGGTTAATATATGTATATATATCGCTTGATTAAAAAACTCCTTTTTTTTCTCTACTCTTTTAATGAATCAGTCAAAAATACTGCATTCGTGCATTTTTCAAAGAAAGAAAATTTTTTGCAACAAATTGATGATGTTTTATCGCGACATTGTATCTGAATTTTAATCCAATTTCCAATCTATTGCCATACGGTACAAAAAAATTGTAGTAAATTTTCATTTAATTATGAATTACGTAAAAAATGTACTCAAATAAATACTGTACACGCTATTGAGTTAAAAATTTGTATCACTTGTAAAGGTTGTGACACTTTGTCGACGATAAAATAAAAATGTTTAATGCAGATGATATCTTGAAATTATATTAAGCAAATCAACGCTCTCGTGACTTATATTTGTACGAAGGACGAAAAGTGTCAAACGAATTTATTGTCGAGATACGGCCAAGTATGACTTGATTTGATTCTCGAATTCCCATTGTGGCCTCGCTTTATCTCTATTTCTCCTTGTTTCGTGATAGCATCCATGATTTCGCAATCAGCATGGTATTCCGTGCATGAGGCGAACTGTTGAATCGACGGGAATGGAACGGAGTATCGTCAAAGTCGAAGAATCCTACGAAGATTTGTTCCGAAACTATACTCATGTACATATTTATATACATACGTGTGCAGTCTATATGTATTGTACTGATGATAGTTGCTTTGATTATCTGTCTCTGTCTCTCCCTCTTTGTTGATATCCGTGTCTGACGAGAACAATCAGATTTGAGAATCACGATGGCAGATTGTTCCAAAGCATATAGTCTACAAAAGGAATTCCCAACAGCTTTAGGATCACCAATGTCGTGTCCTGCGACCTGCTACCGTCACAAGATAATACCGGTTAATGCACTTCGTCTTCTATGTAAGTACGTTTATTGATTGATCAAGATTTCACTATCTTCGCAATCATGGGAATTTTCCTGCAACGAACTTGTATTTTCCAATACTTTTCCTACATAATGAACCTCTTGTAGAAGCAATTTTAATCATTTTCAATGGAATCATACATGTATTTTAGAATGTCATATAGATGCGCGTCACTTTTCGTTTGATTCGTCGTAACATTATTTATTAAAGGAGATAAATGATTTATTTCTTAACCAAAAAATGCATTAACTTTGTATAATTGAAAGTTGAATTTAGGAACATGACTTTTCGTATAAGTAAAAAGTACAAAAAATGTGAAGAGTTGTTGTCCGTAGATATATACAAGCGGGCAAAGTGATGAGAAGCGTAATTAACTGGATAGCTATCAATGATAATGGGCTGCGGTCGCAACCGAAGTGTCTGGAAACGTTGGGAAGGGTGGGACAAAATTAGAGGAGAGGCAGCTGAGTGTGCATGGACATAACAAACATTGGAAGTGAACGAGACTTAGAAGCACTCGCTTTGTGATGAGAAGAGGCGTTTGGAAAATTGTTGCAGAGGGACGAGTTGATGCGGAACGAGAGAGCTCTCGAGTTATCGCGAAACAGAGATTAATTCATCCTGATTAATGGGAGCTCATTGCTGTTGATCACTTTCGAGTGTGATTTTAATAGCCAAGAAGAAAAATCCGGTGGCTCTTATAATTCTCTAGCGCTGCTGGCGAGATACGAAAAAAATAGACCAGCAGGAGTATTGAAACGATATTCAGAGCCGGTACAAGAGAGACATGCTTATGAGGACACATAAATGCTGCGTATAGGAGCGATGATACGCGAAACGAGCGAGAGGAGGCTTTTGAAGCCTGCTTTTGGCCGGTACCTCACGACAACCCTTTGTCGCTTTCACTCCCGCGTTTAATTACGGACTTGGAAAGCCCTGCTACTGCTCCCAACGTACTTGGAGTTACCAGTTGCTTTACCGTTACCCTTGCTCTTCCCTACCATCGTTCAGCTTCACTACTACTTGTTAAGAGTTTGCTCACAAGCGTGTAAGTACATGCACGTTGCAAAATCAATTTACTCGCTCTATCTCTTTACCAGAGGGCTTCCGTGAATATATGGACCAGTATTCGCTATGAAGCCTATCCCAAAGCCCCTTCTTTTTCTCTCTCTCTCTCTCTCTCTTTCGCTATTTTTATATTGAAAAAGCCTTCAGTGACGGACGTATTATTCATATACGCACTACTCTCCGAATCGATTAAAAAATAGGATTAGATCTTATTCTGTCAAACTGAATTTTGATTTTGGCATATATAATTGGTATACTTATGACGATTGCTACATTTTTGATATACAAGAGATGTATATCAATGGTTTTGCGAGAACTCGAGAGAGTATAGAAAATAATGAAAATAAACAATGATACCTTATTCTCTATAAATATCGAGTGTGAATCCAAAATTTTTCGTTCCTTATAAGCGTAGGAAATAACTTCATGCCAAATTTGGAATATTTTTTTTAATGACTCAAGAGTTGTAAAATTTCATAATTGCTGAGATTTAGCATGAAATTCTTGTAATTTTTTTTTATTCATTTGTAGAAGTGTGCATTTTTTATGGATAACAATTTTAAAAAGTTTAACTGAAATTTTTTATTTTACTCTACTGTTGGAACAATTAAAAATGTATAAATTATTGTTGATAAAATACATATGCTTTAGTTGATATATAGTCACAGTAAGTCAAAAAATTAGCATTTTTCTTTTTAAATAAGACAGAGTTGGCAATTTACAAATTAAACCTTGGCAGAATTCACTTTTTGCTGAGATTGATCTGTTTATATCTTTAATATTTTGTCGTGAATATTAGGTATACGAACCATCAATTAACAAGTTGCAATAAATTGCATCACGCTTGCTTGAAACTTCATGTAGAAAACAAGACAATTTTTAATGAAATCGTCACAAAATTAGTGGTCAATGTTTGAACTTTTCAGGCGAAAAATTGCATATATCCATCTGCTTTGAATGACGATAAAATTTGGAAATTCAGAAGCGTTGAAGTAAACGGAGGAGGAGAGAACACCTTGCCTGTCGAGAGCAGCTGTAGCCGCTCAAAGCTCCTGCGGTCTTGAACTTGTCGATTTTAGGTAACAAAAACGTGACCGTCGAGCTGCTAACACCGGCACAAATTTTTCCCCTACACTTTGTCTTGCAAGTTTCTCTATCGACAAATATGGGAAAAGTGTAATGTTTGGCTCCATTATACACGATGCATGTATTTATGAAATAGGAATAAAGGGACGAGACGTATGACAATATTAAATAAAAATCGAAAAAGGGTAAATAAATAACGATCAATATACAGAAGATTTTATATAGTAAAGTGACAACTATATATATTTTTATGGTAAATAAATGCTATTTAGGACAAGTTCTAATTAAAATACATTTAATTCTACAATTATTAGTAAAGTTGTTACTTTTATATACACATCAGTTATTTTAAAAGAAAAAAAAAATTAAACGGGAGATTAAAAAATATATACGTTAAAAATTGAGAACATACGTATCAAGCCTGTATAACTCTGTAAACTTGAGAAAAGAAAAAAAACAAAGTTTAAAAAAAGAATCGATAGCCAGCGTGTTATAAATATTTGTAAACAAATGGAGACGAGGGGCATCTGGTCCGGCACTTTTAATTTATTCGTGCCCTCGTATAGGACGAGGAAAAAAGCCAGGGTCTGAAAAATCTTGGAAAGTATCTTTTAAAGGTAGGAGGAGTTTCTAGCTCGGAATAATCTTCGCTGGAAGTAACTCATCTTCTCGAAGAAGTTCGCTCTCGTTGATGGAAGGAGAAACTGCGAAGAGATTCGAAAGGGAAAGAGAAGAAGTCGAGGCCGAAGGCGTTTAGAATAGATTCGCTGTCGCGGAGAATCTTTGTGGCACGTCGCTTCCATGAAACAAAATCCATAAACGCGACGACGCTTCTAACGACGACAACGAGAAATACTGCAGGGGATCCTCCTTACTAATTGTTAGAATAATGAACAAAGTTTGCTACGCCCTCAGGAGTCTCTCTATATATCGCTCCCCGTTCTGTTATTTTCTTCGTTTCGCATGAGGCGCTTCTTACTTTTCTCTTCTTCTTCTTCTTCTTCCTCTTTTTCTTCATCTCTCTGTATACGAGAATTGCTCTCTTTCTCAGCAAGGACGACAGAAGCTCGTAATTTTCACTGAATTAAAAAATTACGATCACTCTAACGCTCAAAGAAAATGTCAGTCTAAAAATAATGTATACGTCCGCTGTGTTTTCCTCATCTCTTGCCCGTTGACGGGGCATCAAATTTTTGTATCTCTTTACGATTCACGCAAATAATGGGAAAAAATGCGGAAGTACGCTTCGCGTGTAAACACCGCGAGCGAAGGGGAAAGGAACATTCATTCGCAAACCCTTGGGTTCAACGTCAACGTCATCGTTTCTCGGCTCAGCTGCCTCGAAGGCTTCTCCCGCCTTTTCTCTCCTCCCGATATGTCGCTGTTTCAATTTATCCTGTTTCCTGTATTCCCGCGAGCAGTCATCGAGTCTACAGTCGAAGCTTCCAGCAGTTAAACACGTCAAAAGGACGGAAATTGTTTTTCACGGGCCTTGACGTTTTCTTTTTTTCCTTTTCCTTTTATCGCTCCTGATCTTCAGTTACGCTCGAGATAAATTTCCCGAGAATAAGAGATGATTGTAAAACTTGAAAAATATGCAAAATGCGTTCGCGTTGAGAGGACCTGGGAGAAATTCCACTGTACGCTTTCCCCGCGTGCCTGCGAATAAGTATGCAATATAATGCTCGCACGCGAAGTGTACACTTGAAATCGAAATAAAGATGGAAAATGCGAGCCAACCCTTGAGCGGGGGCTCTTTAACCGCGGGCGAACTGCCGGGAAATGAAGCAAGGACTCGCGTGGCCATTCAGAATTCCTTCGTTCTTTTCTTCCTCGACTTTTTCTCCTTTCCTTTCTTCCTCTTGCAGCTCCCGCGCTTTCGCTATCTCCGATTCCGTTCTTTATTCCTGCGAGTCTTTTAAAAAAGGGCAGGAGAACTGAAGGAAATAGAAAACGTCGTGTGCGTGCCATGTCCTCCGGTGCAATTCTGCTTCTCTGTGCTGTCGTATTCGTCAACCGAGCAGATTCACATCCATCGCGTTGCGAGATAGTGTTTTCTTTCCGACGCAACGCTTAGACCAGAAATTAATATGTCAAGCTTCCCTCTCAGATTTGTATAGCGAGAGCTTTTTTTTCTTGTCAGAATAAAACATTCCATGTTCATACCGAAAGTTAAAAAAAAACCAAACGTCGACAAAAAGTTGTTTCGCATGATGAGCATCCAGAATATTTTTTTTTTAAGGTAGTTCGATCATTGAGGCAAATTCAACTATAATCGATGAAAATTTTACCTTTTTTTTAGAATGTTCTTTTTTTAATTTACTGAAATTAACTGCGTTGCTTTTTAACGAAAACAATTCTTAAATTTTTTATGGATTGTATACACGCAGTCTTGAGAAAACTGTTTTTCGGAGCTTTCAAATATCACAATTTTACAACGAATTTATATCAGTGACGCTATTCAAAGACTGAAATTTAATATATGTCCATAGATTAAACCGAACAGAAAACGTACAAAATCTAAAATTTGTCACTTATTTTTTGACGAAAAATACTAAAACTGTTCTCTCAAGAGGAATACACTTTCGAATCGATGACGACCTAATTTCACGAATTTGACAAATATTACTATATGGATTTTAATTAAATCGTGCATATGATTTTTTAATAGCAATAATCTGCGTATTACATTTTCAGTCTAATCACTGTAACTTGGCTCAAAAAACTGACAGAACTGGCGCATTGTACGTAAAATATCATCAAATTGTTTTTTAATGTTCCAAGTTCGAGTTCAAAATCGAAAAGATCGAGGGAAGGAAAAAAAAACGAGCGCGCGGTCGAGAGAGTGCTCTCGAATTTTTTTTCGCGTTATAGTTACGAGAGAGGGCAATCGTGAAAGCGTCCCATGTTCCCCTGTACGAAATGAAAAAAGAGCGGGAGGATGAATATTGGATACGCTTCCGGCAGTAAGTGAGTCCAACGGGATGAGCAAGAGAGAGAGAGAGAGAGAAAAAATGTAGCGTTTCGGTTTTTTTTAAGCTCGCGTACTCCGGGTGCGCGAGTTCCCAGAAAACGATTTCAACTCTCGCTCACGTTCCATCGGTTTATCATCCCCGTAACTTGACATTTTTTGCTTCCGTCCATCCCTACCGTTCCACACTGTCTACCTTTCATTGTACCCTTCAACCATTTACACTCCGAGACCCATGAAAACGCGGCATTTTACTATTATTTCCATTCACGAATCGAAATGTGCGCTCGCGCACCTCAATCCTGTCTCTTGATTTTTCCCATTATTTAAATAAAATGTATTCGATAAATTCCCGATAACTTTTCCACGAAAAGAGGCTCAACAGTTACGATTAGGAGATAATTATGGAGAGAATTTTATACGTCGCATTACTCTGCGTTTTGTTTCATACTGTGCGTGCTAACAGTTTGGAAATGTTAAGAATTTTTCTTATTTAATATAATTTTAATTAAAATATTTTTATAAAACCTAATGTTGTGTACAAATATGATAGAAATTGTTATACAAGTTGTTTACAAGAAATCGACAAAATTACACCTGTGTTAGTTATCACGAAAAAAAAACATTAATATTGTAAAATGAAGCAAAAAAGTATGTTGGTTTTCGTAATTTTTTTTTTTTTAGTTGACTGCTCCGAGAATTATTTTTGTAGCGTTGCTCCGAAGAAAAAAGAAAAAGAATTTGAAAGTTTGGTGAAAAGAGAGAAAGAGAGAGAGAGAGAGAGAGAGTTAGATGACAGAATGCAGTGATGCCTGTATCTGCATCAAACGAGGCGTAGACTGGCTCGGAAGCGGCAAGGTGGGAGCTTTCGTATTCCATTGTCGTCGTCGTGGTAACGAGGGTCAATTTTTGCGCGGGTGAACAATATGTCGCATTATAGCGCATTGTTGTTGGCCCGGAGCTTTCCGAGCGTTCTCGCTCCTCCAGGTCTGCTATCATGCAACGCTGAGCTCGAGGCTCGTTTCCCTCGTCCTCGCTTTAACGCCGCAACGTAATCGATGCTCGAACTCTCGATTTGCATTTCGCGAATGCGAACAGGAAACTCTACCTCGCGTCTCCCTCACACCTGCTCTCGCGAGACTTCATTGCACTTTCTAATGCTACACGAAATTCGCTCTATCGAAAAAAAGTCATCAAATTTTAATAAACGTACACAATTTTCTTACCATTGCAATCATTGACATATTCTATATGGCTTACATATCATTTATTATTACTTTTTTACATCATAATTGGTTGATCAAATTTTTATTACATTAGAATTTATTTATTTCAGAATATCTTTTTTATCATTTTTATTACGACTCGTAAAATATTAAAGCAGTTTCATTGATTTATTATTGCATACTTGGTTGCAATTATTTTTCTGTCTGCCTTATATGAATTGTATTGATCAATTTCATGAATGTGAAATGAATTCTATTTCATGAATACGATCAATGATCTATGGATTGATATTGTATCGATCAATTTTATCAATTCGATGGCGACTCTGGAGATGATAATTTTTAACAAAAATGTAATTACATTTACTCAGCTGGCGTATTTTCTTTATTTATTTTAAGTGTAAAATTCGACAATTATAATATTATAATACGTGACACTTTTTTTGTATTGATCAAACATTTGTTCTTAATGGGACAATATTTCAAAAACAAAACCAAGTTACAGTACGAAAAGCATTGAATTTTAGGAAAAATTTGAACGAGGGTGATTTGTCAAGAGTCGTGGAGAATTTGTGTAGTTTATTTTCCTCTACAGGCTGGGCTCTCTCGCTAACGAGAAATCCTGTACTCGTCGATAAATGATCAACTAAATTCACGAAAGCGGAGAAGATCCGGTCTGCCCTGCCGTTATATAGCCCACCGGAAAACAATTATTCGAGAAGAGGACAAACATCCGGGTGATGCAGTGGCGTCATCGGAGAGCTAACTTATTTGTCTATGCAAATGGTCAATCAACCAACCAGTGAATCGAAGCTCGTTAATGAGAGAGAAAAAAAGAGAGGGAAAACGACGATGGTGATGACGCTCGAACTCTGTAGCAGGTTCAAAGCCATCAGGATCATCAGAATAAAAATACTACATATACATGCAATAGTTTTTATTTAAATGCAGAATAAATTGAACGATTTTTTTCAAATTTAAATTTTCATCTCCATATTTTTTACTCGTTTTCACGAATGTGACCGACAATCAGATTTTTTTTTCCCACGTGACTTTTCGTTACGTGAATTTTTTTTTTCTCTTGCCTTTTTCAAATCGATGGGTCATCGTCCACGAGACGTGAGATTACAAGCGCGATTTTCAGCTCGAATGTTTCGTCTACAAAGCTTTCGAGCCTCTCGAACATCGCGAGCCATCGACGCTACGAGAGCGCGCCCCACTCGTCCATTGACAAACGCGCACGCGTGTATCTCAAAAAAAAGCAAACGATTTTTGTTTCTGTTAAAAATGGACTCCAGTATCACTAATTCTACGAGCCACAGTTTGAACTCTGGACAATCTGCACCAAAACAAGGCTCTTCTTGTTTTTATTTCTTTACTGGCTTTTCCAAGGGCAATTCATCGATTTTTTTCCTCTATTTTGTGCTCTGATTTTTTCAGTCGACATCTTTTTTTTTCCTTTTATCAGAATGCACGTTAGCCTTTTTCCTATTTTTTTTTCTCTCTTTGAGTTCCAATTTCTTTTTTCCGTGTCACTCTCTCTCTCTCTCTTTCTCTCTCTCTCTCTGTTGCTCGTTTTTCGTAGTTTTTGGAAAAGCTACAAATTGTTGAACCATTTGGAAACGTTCAACGCCAGATTTCGTGCGGCAATTGTGTTTTCCGCTGTCCAGGGATCGGGGAAATTCGAGAACGATTGGGATTTCAGGTCCGGATCCGCGTACATTCGAGTGGGAAATAGAGACGTGAAACTCTTTTACGGTTCTTGAAACGACGGCGCGTCAAAGGAAAAGACTTTAACCGAGTTATTTGTTAGTCGTATATGGGTTTTTCTCCCTCAGAAATCAAAGCATCGGACTTTGAAATTTAACTAAGTGAAAAAAATCCAGCCGTGCTGATTGTCACGCGTTTTTATACTTCCATTTCGAATTTATTTGAAATAATTGAAAACACGAAAAAAAATTAAGCAAACGAATATTTTTTTAATTTTATTCCTTATAGGGATAACAAAAACAATCTTCGTCGCATTTTTATCAAAACGAAAGTAAAATTTAATTTTGTCAAAGTATATACCAAGTTTTTGTTTCTTTTCGTTTTTTTTTGTTTAAAGTAAATATTTAATAATAAGAAGCTTTAACTTATTTAAAAACTCGAAGGGCTCGCCCTTCTATTTTGTAACTCAACAAGCTATACAAACCTGGAGTGGTTAATTTATTAATGCGGAGCTTTAGCCCATATTCAACCGAGAACGGAAGAGTTCATGGCGAATAATTCACGAGGCCTCAGAGCTAACGGAAATTATCGGATAAACCCAAAGCTTTGCCAGTTAAGCTCGTCCTGCTCTTCCCTTGTTCTCTCGTTATCCTTTCTCCTCCTCCCCCATATTCTTCAACCTTTTCATTTTTGCCATTTTTTGCAACGAGAAACAGACAGCCACTCTGGGATGAGACATTTTTTGTGTCGTTGAAATTTTCCAAATAGCAATTGTTTGCCTCAATACCACCTTTCATCAAAGTAATGGATACATATTTCTAATAAACATCGTACATATTTCGAACGTTTCAATATTTTTTTGAATAAATTCGTTTAAAAGATTTGGTTCAACCAAACTGAAATTTAGTTATCCGTACGAAACTTTTTTCCTCGGTGCTCATCACTAAAATATTTTTTCCCTTTTTTTCACGCTGGGAGATTTCTAGTTAAAAATTTTATTCTTTTGCTCTAGGAGAATTCAACTTGAATGTGATTTGCTTTAACACTACTTACAGTGGTTTTTGGTTTCTAGCTAGAGAATTTCGTATGCAATGAATAATGTAAAAATAATAATTTGCAAATGTTTCGATAGATTCGTTTCGGAAGCGCTGCCGGTGTATGTCACGTCATCGTACAGACTCTCGAGAAACAATTTTTCCATCGGAAAGCTCACGTTTGTCATAAGATATTCCCAGAAGCCCATTCGGTGAGGCAAGAAATCTTTCTCCATTTTCAGTTGTGTTGATCTTCCGCTGCCGATTTCCAGATAACGTTCCTCTTTCTCGTAGGGCTCCCATTCCGTGACCAACTGTGCACTTGGTACCCTGCACACATCATTATACAAATCAGTGTACCCCCTAAACATCTGAACTCTCGTTTAAACTTTAAAAAAACTCAAATTTTTCAAAAATTATGAAGTACATATGTTATAAACAAAAAAATATCACGTTTGTATTTGAAACACAGTGAAAAAGTATTACAGAGAAAAAAATTAAGAGAATGGTATAGCAGATCTCATTATAAACTGATAATCAAATGATAATCAGAAATGATAGTGAATCCTGATGTAAAAATATTAAGGTCTAAAACATTTTTATTTTCCACCATAAAAATATATTCAACTCTGAAACAATGTTTTCAGTAAATTGTTGTCAATTTTTTTTTTAGAAAGATCTGCCAATGGTGATATTGAGATCTGATATGGAGGCGTGGCTTGAGATAATATGGTGGTGATAAGAGTCAAATTGAGTAGTGTGGAAGCATACGTGCACGTAAAGCATCTGAAGAGGTGAACTCTTACGATAGTTTAAAATTTTCTGCTAGATGTCATAGCAACTTTTGTCAGATCCCAATATATACCTCTCAGTATAAAAGTGTAAAAATGATTCATCAATTTGTACATCATACCCATCTTTTACGAAGTTCGCCCACATTTCTGTCATGATATTGATCATCGTCCAGTCACTTTCAGTATTGTGCAATAGAAGATCAGTGTAGTAGTTGTTTAAGCTTGGGAACAAGTAGTTCAACTCGTCACAATGCGCAACACCTTTACAAATAGAAATAAGTATCGTTAAGTGTGCAGAAAAGTCATAGGTTGATGGAAAGAATAAAATTATTCCATGATAAGAAATAAAAATTTTATTAATTACCGTATCGGCGTGGCATTGCGTGGTTATAGGTAGACGAAAAAGTGCCTTCGTAAGAAAATACGTAAAAGTAAGCACTAGAATTCATGTGGTCGATTTGTAAATTGAGGCCATGGTAACTCGGCCAAGATATCATTCCATCACCTGCCATCTTTGATAAAAATTTAATTAAATTTATGCTTATTAAAGAGCTTAAAATAACGTTTAACAATTGATCTTGTGGAATTTTTAATTAATTTTAAATAATATTTAATACCCTGGTTAAATTACGATCAATGGATATTATATCGTCGCTGTCCATTTCCGGTGGGAAATAAAAGCCTTGAAGAGCTTCGGCGAATAGAGTTCTATTTTCAACGACTTCTTCATACTCGAGAAAAAGAGAGGCGTAATCTTCAAAATGTTGCATGAATTCGTCGAGCATCGCGCGATTACGAAACATTTCTATAAATTTTAATAAAATTAATGTTAGAGCAATCGGTTTTTTTTCGTTTTTTTTAATACAAATTATTTTTTTGTCATTACCGGCTGTTTTCAATAGTCCCTCATCCGCCACTACTCCTGTTATCCAAGGAATGTCACGAAATTCTCTTAGTTCAACCGTCCGTTGAGGATGTCTCTTTATTATCGGATCTTCACTTCCAATTTCTACAGTTGGACCAAAGTTGCATGTAGGGTTGATTTTCCAAGTGTGCTGGGAAATAATAACGAGAAATTTGCATTATTCGAAAAAATTTCGTCACACTTGGAAACTTGAAAGATTCATTCGTTGTGTGAAGAATGACAAGTTGAACTCATTGTGAATGAAATAAACTTTTCCCATTCTCATTTATCTGTCACATCAGGCATCACCTTGAAAAAAATCTTACTCACGACAAGATTTCTTACTAGACGACTCGTCTACTTGTGTACATATATTCATGATAAAAAGTCATAAATTTCTTTAGTCGTGACGTCTTGCTTCAACATATTACAAAAATTCATAATCGTTAACGTACGAAAAAATATACATCGTTTTTCAACGAAATTATATAAAATTATGATAAAATATTTTAATATATGCATGGGGTAAACTATTAATTAATGGCACTTTTACTTATTTACCTTGAAGTCAATTTTATATATTCAGAAAATTGTAAAAAGGTATTCTAATACATTTGTCTTTGAAAAAAATGCATTCAATCAAACTCCTTTTAAATACGTAAAAAATATTTTTCTATGAAATGAAGTTAATATAATATAAAATAAATAACTTGCATTAAAAAAGTAAATTTCAAGTAACCGATGAACAACTTGTATTAACACAGTTTTAAGATTTATCTGTAAAAACTGAAGGTAAAATTATTGTATTGGTATTTTCGAGATAGATTCATCTGCTAAAAAATTGTATGAATCGTGTTTGATGTTAATGAGAAGATATTAATGATTTTTCATTGAAAAATGCTATTTAAAAATTGATTGTACGGAAGATACAGCGATTTTTTAAGACAAATATCTCAACTTCTACACGGTAGAGCCATCTCAAAATTTATGAAAATTTATGCAATAAGACTAAAATGAAATTTTGTCGAAAATTTCAAAGAAATCGACGCGACTCCTGTTTTGAAGAGTAAAAAGATTTTTAGACTCACAAAAAGTGTCATAACGTGGACGAGTTGAGTTGAACTTTTGAATTTGAGGCAATTGATGATTTTTTCATCCCCTGCGACGATGTCGTCGTTGAGCAGGTTTTCTTCTGGAAAGTCATCCGAGAAGTCAAAGGCCTGGGGGGGTTTGAGGTTAGCTGCGTCCTCTTCGGAGATGCAGTCAAGCTCCTGGGCGACGATGAGAAATCTCATTCTCATGAAAAAGGGAGAATGAATGGCCCAGGATGCGAATGCGGAGCCGCTGTGAGTGATGTAACGTTGGAAGAGGCCTTCGGTGCTTTGCGAGAGCGCGAGGTGGTGAACGGCCGCCGCTCCGGCGCTCTGACCCGCGATCGTTACCGAGGCTGGATCACCCCCAAAATGGGCTATATTTTCGTTAATCCATTTCAGTGCCTGGACGATATCTTTCAGGCCTAAATTTCCTGGCGCCGCACTCGTGCCCGACGACAAAAACCCTTCAAGCATTTACTCACGTTTCTCTCTTACATTCTCATTTTCTTATACAAATACAGGCAACATGTCCAGAAAACGATTTTTAGCTCGATAGCCAACGTCAAAAATTGCTTCCTGGGATGTCGCATTTTAGTTTTCTTGTGTCATTGCAATTATTTTTTTTACCAAATATTCCCAAACGATAGTTCACGGTTACGAGAATGATTTCTTGATCCATCAAGTAATCAGGTGCGTAGATAGTACTGTTATTGCTACCGATATTGAAGCCACCACCGTGAACGAATACCAGTACTGGAAGTCCTGCGTCATTCGCCGTCTAATGATTAAATTATTCCCATGATAAAATGACTTGAACGAAAACATGGGTCTATTTAAAAATTTACATCGGCTAATAGATTTTTAAATCACAGCAATTTTCAGATTTACTGAGAATTTTTTACATTTTTACGAAAGTCTAACGTTCAACGAGGAAATATTGTTACAGTGCGACGAGAAAAGTTCAACCTTGACTTCATTTTACTAATTGAATCGCAGCAGCAGGGAGTTGGTTGCGCGACCTCGTCGTACAATCTAGTTGAAATGCTTGCAATGTATTCAAACTAACGATGAGTTTTATGCTCGTAATAATTGTGAGCAGCGAATGTATTTTTAGCTCTGTATGAAAGGAATTTTACCACTGGTACGAAGATATTCAAATAGAGACAATCCTCGTTCCCAAAAATGTTCATCTCTCGATTCAATTGAACGCACATCGAACCGTCTTTCACTGTGTCTCGAATTTCTGTCCAATTGTGCGTCCATGGTTGAGGAACCTATAATTAATCGTTCAAATAAGTTATCACAATCTATTCTCAGAAATAATCTTCACTTAAATCGTTACTTGAAATAAACTATATTTTTCATTCGTATAGAATCTCTACAAATAGTGTAACGTGTACTGAGCTTTTATCAATTTTTTTTTCATAACATCTGTGGATTGATGGATGGAAAAGAAATAACTGTTGTGTTACAAAATTTTTATAAAGATTTCACATATGCGACATTGCGATCATTTGAGGTTAAATTTTTGTCTATAAAACTTGAACTGTATGATTTCTTTTAGCTTCTATATTGTGCTGGTTATGTAGGGAAGCGTTTTATAAAAGTTAAGGAGATCTCTTTTACTCTAGAATTTATATCCAAGAATATACTCCCGAAAAGAAACGTTAAATTCTGCACTTTTACAAAAAGTTACTATTTTTGAAATGCGACGATGCTGCATCAATTTTTCAACCTGGTTGATATAAATTTACTGTAAAATTCAGCAAGAGAATCCTTGTTCTATACATAATTCTTTACATTATTTATATCTTTTTTACAACCTTTTATTATATATACAAACATTTTTTTATCTTGCACATGATTTTATCTTTCTTGCAGCCGGCATTTTGACAAAAAATAATAATTTTTTTGTTTCTATAATGTTGAAGAAGGAATTCTTGTATAAATGAAGAATCTAGGTAAATTTAAAAAAAAATGAACAGAAAGTCTGCATCAATTGTGCATTTTTTAGATCATGAAATTTTTTTTATCCAGTAAAAAAAAACGTCTGACATTCTAACCTCTAGACTAGAATATCCGCTTAATACGTAACAGAGAAAAAAAACTCGCTAATTTTCCCGTGTGATACTGACAACATGCACACCGTTTTGTTTTCATATGACCCATCTGATCATTTTTGAAATATCTCTTGATACTTTTAGAAGATTGATGCCATTAATTTTTTCAATTTTCGTACACACGGGATCTTCATATTAATTAAGTAATTAATAAAGTATAATATTTTATATTATAAATAAGTTATGATAAATAAATAACAAATATTTATATATACGGATAAGGCAGTGAGCAACAGATAATATAAAGTGAGAAAATGACCTGAAATCGAAGTTCACCGATGGGAGGTTTTGCGTATGGAATGCCGAGAAACGCAGCGACGGTGAGATTTCTCGAGCTCGAGAGCCAATTGCCCCGAACGACGCCGTGATTAGTCTCGACTGTCGGCAAGCCGCGAGCTTCAACTAGGACGACAAACAGAATCCCGTACAAAATGGACCACATGTCACCGAGTTATAATTAAAAACAAACTAAAAGAAATAACTGTCACGATGTGTTTCAATTATTCGAAATATTTGTCCCTTTATAAGAAGAAAATCCTTTCACCGTGCAACTTTTCAAATATTTGATATAGTTTTTTGAGTCTCCGAGAAATGGCACCGCTCATCCGAGCTTGCGAAGTAGACTGATGTTTTGCACCAATTACGCCAAATGTACTCGTTATTTTTTTTTGTCTCTCACTACAAATGTGTCTATCTTGCTATCTCGGTCGCTATCTCGCTCGTTTACTTGGAAGGGGAAATACCAAATGCTTGATGCCACAGACAAATATAGCGGAAAAGGTTTTAATTAAATGAGTACGCGTGGAAACTGTATTTGTATAGTTTCGCCAATAACGTGTTACTATGTTGTGATATTGCACATTGTAGGCGATAATAAAATACCCTGAGCTCTCCCCTCTCCCTCGTTCCTATGTACGTCCTAGCCTCCCAGATTCTTCGGCTGGTGAAACATAAATCGTTCTCATCGTCGCGAAACAATGTACATTTCGTGAGAAAAACCATTAATTTGTATCATATTTTAGTACGCACTATAATTTTTTATTGGCTATAACGTGACAGGGGATTTTTCTCGCGTTTATAAAAACAATGTTGAGTCAATGCCAAAACCGCGTATACTTGTTGAATCGAGACAACGTTGGACAGAGTTTGCTACTGGAAAGAAAATGTCAGAAATCATGTTGAAAAGAAATTTAACGCAATAATTAAACAGTACACTGATTTATTATGAAACTAAATATGACTTATTTGGATTCTGTTTCAAATATACTTTGTTTTACGATAAAAATATATTTAGTTGAAAAATAATCATAGTTGTCACTGTAATAAAATCTAACACCATGATTTCTCTCAGCGTAACAAAGAGTAGAGAGAAGCGTTCTCACGAGCTGTTCGCTCATTCAGAGAGCTTTGTTGCGTTGAAGGTAAATCAAGATGAATCAGATACATATCTTCTACATATGTATGTTGAACTTTGGTAATTCTTGATAAGAGTGTAGAAATAAGAGTAAGAAAATATATACTAAAATTGTCCCGGAGATTAACTTCAATTTTGATGTAAGATAGAGGTGGTTATACATTGCACGGAAAAATACAGGTATTTATGTCAATTTGCTCGAAAGTGAAGATTTACTGACAGTTGCACAACAGTGGTGCAAGTTTTCATAAAAATGCTTCACAAATCTTTTCGAAAGTGCAATAACATGGTTTTCAACTCCATCATCAATGTGTATATAAATAAATTTATACTGTGAAACATTTCATTATTTTAAGCAGAAAGAGATGACTCCTATCTATATTAGAAAAGACATGAGGCCTCTAATCGATTCATCGAGATAGAGCGCATTAACTTTTGGCTAAGCTCTACTTATTTAAAAAAATTCAACGTGCGCTGCTTTAGAAATAATAACCTTGATGTTTGAATCATTCATTTCGTCTTGCAAAAACTTTCAGGAATTATTATGAAGTCGATAGACTTAAAAATCGATCATGCTAAATT
>JAPYYW010001149.1:0-33764 GCA_030522545.1 Cremastinae sp. A BG-2022a
TGAAACCTATAGAATCAATTAATCGGAATAGAGCGTATTATGCGAGGTTGTATGAAATATGCGCCTAGAAGAGTCGCAAAATATCAATTCAAACATGTTGATAAGGAAAAAAGTGGCTGGGCATCGTTCGTGTTGTTGCTCGTATAATAAAAACGATAAATGAGAGATTGAGTTTGATACTCACAACGAAATGTGGAATTGATTGTAAAAATTGTACAGTAGCCTCGCAGTTTCTTTCAGCAGCGACGTCGATTATGTTGACATCGTCATCCTCGGCGTCGAGAATGTGATCGTAGCCCTCGAGCAGGAGTTCGACTAATTTTTCAGTTTCGCCTCGTGCCGCGAGATAAACTACCCAACGGTCGATGTTTTCAACGTTCTCGCGGATATTCGACTCTTCGGCAACGTCTCGGCCCGTTCTGTAAAGTTCGTCCCGATAGCCAATATTTATCTGGTTCTCCTGGAGCATATTGAACAGCCCGTCGCTCGAGTGACTTCTCACCGCGCTGAAGTGCAACACGCTCTGCCCGTGCTCATCCTGAAAACATATTTTTTAAACACCTTTACAAAACGATCTTTCTTTATACACTGAGAAAAAATGTTGATTGAATCTACTAAAGTTTTGTTGAATCAACAAAATTTCAATTGATTCAACCAATATTCATTGAATCAACAAAATTTTAGTAGATTCAAACAACATTTTTTCTCAATGTATTAACAACTATCACTTCTCCGCGTGCATTTCGAAATAAACATTAAAAAATAACTTGACAATAACGTAAAAAGTCGAAAACATGAAGCAGACGAGTAGAAACAAGTTTGTTTCGTTTTCTGCCCAAGATGAATCTTCAGATTCATACAGACGAAGTTTATTTCATTTTAATAAATTTATTATAAAGATAAATATTTTAAAAATGAAAAGAAAGAAAGTGGTACCCTGTTGGAATGATTTAATGTTGAATCAGGAGTATAGGAAGCCGGACTTTTGGGGTATCCGGGATCCTCGTCAAAGACATCGATCACAGGATCCTGCAATTGCGCTTGTTTTCGTTCCGGTAATTTTAAGACATTCGATTCCTGTTGAAAATCAAGGAAACAATCAAAAGAGTGAAATCATTTTTTTTTTCATTTATGTGCACTATTTTGGTGAATTATTTAGATGAATTATTTAGATATAAAATAATGAAGAGAGAGAGAGAGCTTACCCCTTTCGACCCATCTTGCTTGTTTTTACTCGCAAAGTTGTATAGATATGTGGCGAGATACGTGACCGGATCGTTCGGTCGCGTGTTGGCGACTTCCGTGAGTCCTTTTATCAGTGGATCGCCGAGAGCTGAAAGCACAGATCACGCTTGAACCACTCGCGCGCACGATTATCCCATTTGGGGGTATAAAAGAGTGAAGGGGAAAAAAACACTTACAGGAGGCAAGATAATGGCCTTCCTCCGAGCGAAAAATCGGCTCGTCCTGATCATCTAGAAGAAGAAACAAAAATAGTTGATTCTCGTCCCAATTCTCGAATGCGACTCGATTCGAGAAACATATTTCTTTTCTCACTTTTATTTTCATTGAAAAACACGCAAATGGATACACAAAGCGTAATGCTGAGTAAGAAAACACACTTTCCTCCAAAGATGTATGTAGAAATATAAGCGTGATTATTTTTAGCTCAATCCACACGAAAAAAAATACGAATTAACGATTATGCTGGAGAAGCAGCCCGATTAAATTGGGATATTAAAGTGGATATGTGATATGAAAATTTTTAAAATAATCAATGCGTATTCGCACAGTAGTTGGAAAGATATGTGCTACATCCTTATTGTTTCTTCGTGGTCAACATCGATTCGTGCATGGACACACAAAATTTTAACGAGATCATTCGTAATGCCTTGTCGCCATTGAGTCTTTAGTCTGATCGTCGAGTTTCCTATTTATTCCCTTAAAGTTACAACCAAACCGATTCCCCATGTACTGTGTCAAAAATGATCAGCAAAAGGATCACTTTTCTTTCGAATATGAATCAACAAACGCATCAAAAAATACATGGCGTCAAAACATCGAATAAGAATAAAATTCTAGAAAAAAAGAACGACGAAAAGAAATGAAACGAAATAGATGTGGTTCGAATCTACTAACCCGCAGTTTATTAAATCCAGAGATCATCCAGCGGCTAATTCCAAATCGCTCATCTCAAACGTTCCTCGTTTATACGACTCTATTTAACTCTTTCGCTTAAAAAAATCTTTCTCGAATAACGAATCGATGTACAAAAGGGAAAAAACATCAGTGTTGACACATCTTTCCAACTCGTAGGTCACACAAAAACCACAAAAATAGAAAGCTATATATAAGGGGTATCAAAAAAAAAACTTTGAAAACAAATAAAACGGTGAATATGTAGCACAGATAAAAAAAGTTTGAAAGCGGCTTGGACTCATAAATGGTCTTCGACGGTCAACACTCGGGATATCGATATGTATAATTAGCTCTCGCATCGATTTAATTGGGAGTGATGATCCGGGATCTTTCGCTTTTCTTAGGTACTCTGAGAGCTCCTCGGTACGGAGGAACGTTTTCGAAATATGTTGGAGATGAGAGTGGCAATCTTCATGGAACTCGTGAGAAAGAGTTCCCTCTCGAGGCTGAGAATGTTCAGAAGGGCCCGAGAAAAGTCTTGGAGAGTTTGTAGCTCGGTTATGCTGAGGCACTGTTGGTTCCCGATTTTCAGAGTGTCGGATCTCATCGTCTCCTTGACCCTGAGGCCGCGAACGACGCAAAGATGCCGAAGGTTTTCCGGCTCCCTGGACAAGCCGGGTAGCTTGACGATCAGATTGAATCTGAGAGTATTGCCGATCGCGGACGGCCTCGCACTGAGGAAACCGAGTTTTTCGTCCCTCTTGAAGTTGAACCTGTCGTCGAGGGTGATCAAGAGACGAGCCAGTCGCACGTACGCTCGTCCAATTTGGCCTGGTTTCGATTCGTCCGTGGAGCAGATTACTCTCAAGTGATCCTGAATGTTGACCCAGACGGCGAGATCGCCAGCCGCTGACAGATAAACGCCACGACCGTAGGGCCAATGTTTCCCGTGGAGTCGTCTCTCGTCGATGTTCTCGGTCTCGGTTATCGGCGAGAGAAGCCCAGCTGCGGCCAACCTGGCTCTCACCTCGCTCGGTCTGTCGAGAACTTCGTTCAGGGTGTAGTAAGTTCCAGGCTCGTCCTCGCTCGAGCCCTCGGCCATGATGCTCCCGATCTCGGAGGAAATGAGCTCTCCCGTGATCTGCCTCTCGGTCTCTTCGAGCTGGTTTATCGTCAGGGTCAAGGGCAGAGGAAAGTCCTCGAGATTCCGACAGCAGTCGATAACTCCGGTGAGAACGTACCTACTGTGGGGATCAAGGTCGTACAGTTGAACGATCGACATCGCTTCCTCGGCCCTCCCGTCATCCTCCACTGTCAATATTTCCTCGAAGAAGCTGGGCAGGGGATGCTCCGGAAGATCACCCGTCGTCGTGACGCAATGCAGCTCCCTGATAAACGGATCGAAGAGCTCATCGAATACGTAATAACTCTCGTAATCCGGAGCAATGATCGTGCTCGTGAAATCATCTTCCATCGGGTTCCCGAAAGATCTGGCGCTCCCGCTGTTGCTAATCAAGCTGATGTTGCTGACGCTGCTCCTCCTCGTTCTCGCTTGATTCGCTTCATTGTATTTTCTCAATGAGGGCCAAATAACGTCAAAAAGATTGTGATCCATGCGCGTAACTCGGTGCTTTAGACGATCAAATATCGGCCTTTTTAGAAAGCGACCTAGATGAAGTGTACCGTTGCTTCTTGTCGGTGTACCTGTCACCGAGCCCTGCCTCGCCAACAGACGGAAGCACCTCTCCAGCGTCGCCAGGGTGTCCGGCTCGTTCATCTCCCGACGAGACGAATAAACGTCCCCTCCCGGAACTGAGCCGGATGAGAAAATCATTCGTCAGTCAATCTTCCTCGACAAAGCTTGCTTCTTTTTTTATTTTTCTTTTCATTTCTTTTCTCTCTCTTTCTCTCGTCAGAGGAATGACCTGGATGAACGAGAGAACAAGCTCTTGTCCATCGGGCCAATGGCGACCTCTGACTCTACTCTAATGTTTAGTTTAAGCGGATTTAAAGTAAAAGTGTATACTCGATAACGATGAATCGCTTCACACTCTTTTCAGACGCGATGCTAATATGGGAGAATGAGATCTCTAGCAACTTCGTGCCGAGTGACAGTACAATCAGGACGCTCATGTAAATTGTACGGTTTAAGAGTAATTAGCTTGATTTTATGGATAAGGGGGAAGAAGAAAAGGGTTCCAGGAAGTTACCTCTGTCGGTCAACATTTCGTCGGCGAGGTTCTCTCGCGCTCCGAAATCGCGCAGCAAGCGCTTGTGCGAGAGATCGCTCTGATTTTCTCTGTAATAGTCAGCTTTTTGTCCGAACTGCGTGATTGCAATGGAAATCGGACGAAATGAGTTCAGGGGTTGTTTTTTTTTTCAAAAATTACGGTTTTTGTAAAAATTGAAGAAAAATGTAACTCACGTTGTCCTGACAAAGAGGATTCGCTCCAAGATGAAGCAGTAGATTGTAGTAATGTCCGTTGTCAGCCAGAGTTGCCGCATAATGCAACGGCGTTCTGCCGTCGAGATCGACCGCGTGCGCAGTTTCTGGAAATCTGCCCGCGAGATACCTGAAATACAAAAAATTCATCTTTTATTGTCGAAAAACTTATTGTAAAGCGTTTATCGAATCTTTGTCAGAAAGCTTTATTTGACAACTGACCTGATAATCGCTGTATGGCCAAAAATAACAGCAACGTGAAGAGGCGTCGCGCCGTGTGGCGACGAGCCATCCCGAGCAATCGCAAACTTTCGTCGATCCAGAGCACTCTGCAAATCCCTCAAATTTCCTTCTCTCGCGGCCATGTGAACAGCATGAATTTTTCCCTTTAAACACAAAAATTTAAAAATGAATTAAGAATCCTATACACACGAAGAATTTTGTTGTTAAAAGTTCCATTATTAAACACGAAAAAAGTAATTTTTGAATGCCTTCAAAATGAGACCCAATTTTACCTTTTTGGATTTTTATTGATAAAAAAAAATGTTTAATGGTTCTTCAAAGACGATTTAACGGATCAGTTTTTGACCTAGCATTCGAGCAATGGGGATTTCAACGTGAAGAGTGGCAAAAGTAGCGAAAAAATCTCACAATGTAGGAGGGAACATTATCGATGAAGGCCTGAAGTTCAGAATTATTCGAGTGTCGGCCGACGAGTCTTCTTCCCTCGCCGTTCAAAACCAAAGCAGCTAATTGTTCCATGCTACCGTTCACCAGCAATTCCTCAACTTCGAGATCGACTGGCATGCTACCGTCATTGAGCTCCGCCTCGGGCAACTCGGTGTGTTCGCCGACAATGACCTGACAGGAAAAATTATCTGTTACCACGTTCAACTGTCCACCTTACACTAGCCACTCTTTTTTTTTACTGAAGAGACAAAAAAGTGCGCATGAACAAAGCCGATCGATACACAACCATTTATCGTGCGTGTCAATCTCTCTATCCTCATTTTTACACGTGTCTCTTTTTTTCATGTATTATACCCTATATGTGAAGTCTTATCGATCAATGAGCTTCTACATGCTATTCGTAACCCTTCTTTCGTGCACAAAATAGCACACATAAAATACAATAATAGTTCTGCCATTTAAAAAGAAATGGAAAAATCATTTGAAAATACAATTGAATGTCAGAAAATTAATCAAAGTCTTCTTCCAGATTTCATGACGAATGAATTGAAGAAGTTAAATGAAAGTTTATGAAAGAAAAAATGACCAAAACATGAATAATGCTAAAAGTTGGAATTTTTTGAGTATCTGACGATGGATTATGAAATTGTGATAAATGTTAGGAAATAAAAGGATCACCTCATCCTCATCGGTCCTCGATTCATCAACTCCAGAGTCTCCCGTTCCGGTTTCATTTCTTTCCTCTTCGTCCTGTTGGGCAATATTATCCGGAGTGGTTTCTTCGGACTCTTGAACGTTCGCCGAGTCTTGTTCGTCTTCGTTCGGCTCTGTTTCAGCTTCAGCTTCGTTGTTATTTTCGACAACAACGACTTCGTCGTCCGATAATGATTTTTCTTCGTTTTTAGCATTCGATTCCTCATCGACATTTATTTCGCTTTCTTCGGCTTCTTTTTCCACTTCCGGCGTAACTTTGGCTTCCGGTGCAGCTTCCATCTCCGCCTCGAGAGCATCGTCCGCTTTCTTTATCTGTTCCACCAAATCGTCCTTAACAACTTCATCCTTGGACGTGATCTGAAATTTTTCATCTTGTCCCCCCTTTTTCACAGATTTTCTCACACCCTAATTTCTCATTAAGCGTGACAATAAAAATATTTTTTTAAACAAAATTACGAAAACGATCGAAGCGTCCGAAAAAAAAACTCACCTCAAAGTTTTCAACGTCGCCGTTTTTTGAAGCTGTTTCCGGACTGCCAAAAGCTCTGTCAACGTCTATTGTGCTCCGAGACTTTTTTATTCCTTTGCTTATCGTATCATCGGAATCCAGGATACGCCAGTCCCAATTTTTTGGAAAAGTACCAGAGATTCTTGGTGCTTCCGGTATCACGACAAGATTCGTCAAGTCAATGTCGTTTGAACGACTTTTATAGTATGATGCTCTTCTCTGTTTCTGTCACAACCAAAAATGTTTTTTAATTTTTTTTTCTATACTGTATCAATGTGTATGAATTTATTTAATCATTATCATTGATAAATTCACGATTAACGATAAGATAAATGGAAACTAACATAGTCGAGTTTATTTCGATCAGCTCCATGCTCGATCAACATATCGTAAGTTGCTCCGTCATCCTTTGCAGCTGCAGCGTAATGAAGAGGCGTTTTTCCATCATTATCTTGAAGATTTATCGCGTCGGGATAAACCTCGATTATTTCACGAGCTATGTCGGTGTAACCCAGACCAGCAGCCTTGAACAGAGACAAATAATTCAATAATTTGTTTTTATACATCCAACATTGCAAAATATTTATTTAGTACAAAGAAAAGCAAAAATAACATCGATGATAAATAATGAATATGATTTTTTGTAGACTTGTCCAAAACTTATTTACTTTATGAAGAGCCGTGAGTCCATTCGAATCCTTACTGCTCAATATTATTGGTGGAACAGGACTCTCGATTCTTTTTTTAAGCTCGTCCAATTTCTTTTTCACAACGTTACTGTGAATTTCTTTTATGGTATCCTAAAAGGAACAAAATTTGATAAATAATTCAATAATTCAACGTAATGATTTCAACGTACAAATTCATTAATTCGAGTGGCACGTAAAACTTAGTCGTTACCATTATAAAAGGCGTCGCTTCCAGAAATTTGCGCACCCTCGGATTGTTGCTGGTCTCGACTCTCAATATCGAGCCGTGCCCTTCCCACAGAACTTGCTGCAATTTACCGATGTCGCGATTGTGAATCCATATTCGTATGTTGGAAGGTTTGAAATCGATGTCTGCGTGGAAAAAATTAAATTTTTATACGATTATGAGAAAAAATGGGAGCAATCAGTAAAATTGAGCAATCTATTTTTTATGGACACGCATACATTTTCATTTAATTGCGGCTTAAGTCCTGGAATGATGTTTGTATTGGAATGGCCGAGAATTGGGCACGAATCGATATAATATGGTCTCTAAAAACATTGGCCATATCCAGGGAGCTTCCCTCGTGTAATATACATTTTTTATGCAATATGCTTCTTTTGTTATGTCAGGGGTTGCGTGAGCTGCAAAAGTCTACAATTCGTAATTCATTTTCGAAAATTCATTTCTAAGGTGCTCGCGTTTATTCTCGAGGTTGATGCTTCGTGGGAAAACATGCCAACGCCGGTGACTGACAGCACGTTACCATTTCCGTACTAAAATATTTTACGAGGAAGAATAAAGCAGCGTAACTGCGTAAACGCAACGGCACGAACACGCAAATAGCTTCAACAGCTTCGCGGAAAAACGCCCAAATGGCCCTTCAAGTCGCGAAAATAATTAAAATGCGAAAAAGACAGAGGCTCGATCTCTTCGGACAAATTTGATGAAATTTTCGTCAACGAAAGTTCCAACGACCCGAATTAATATTTCACCGATCCTGGTGTCGATCGATGAGTATACATTTTTCATAAACATACACCACAGTCGATTCGGCTTCATTGCTAATTTTCATTTGTAAATACTTTTTTTTCATTTTTCATTTTTAAATAACGCACAATGTTTTCTTTCATCGAATTTTCCCAGTACTTTTTTTTGTTTTTTTATTATTGTTTGCAGAACATTTTTAAAAAATGTTGCTCTGTTTCAATTTTTTTTAAGGTAATTCCCCAGTTCAATGAAAGTCTGCAGAAAAAATGTTAAATTTGGGATTTCGGTGAGTCAAGCGATATCTGTTTTATGAGAGAAAAAAAAACGTAAACGGATCTCTCTTGATGCGTTTGAATTTTACATTCAAAGGTCTTTGAATACGACGCAGAGTATTTATTATGTAAATTATCAGCGAGCAATAAGTAATCGATGAAACGTGTGACAAATTCAAGCGATCGCCGAAGAAAATTGTTTTCCGTGAAAGGTCTGGAACGATTGACCGCCGAGTGAATGAATTGTTCATTTCACCATTTTTTTTTCTTTCCTATCTGCTTTATATCGTGAGAGCTGGGTTAGAAAGCATGACTTATTTAGACGTTATTGATTAGCCAGAATCATGTGAAACTGGACTAAAAGTTACCAGTACGTTACCGAACACATTGCCGATGTGAAGGAAAGAAAAAAGAAAAGGAGCTACTTTCATTCGATTTGCAAAACTAAGCGACCGACATCGGCCAATGGGTCGAAGGACAAATTTCAACAACGGGGTCACCAAGTGAAAAGAAAAAAAACCGCATGTTAACACGTTTCTCGCAATATGCCTCCTTCGATGCGTTCTATAAATAATGCTCTTACTATCAATATTCGACATTGATCCTTGAAAAAAAACGATTTTCATGGCCAAAAAAGAAAATAAAGTTCGAATTTTTCAATTTTTTTAGAATTTGGTCCCTTTCCATGTTTCCAAAAAATGTAAATTTCCCTAATTTTATGGTGAAAGTAATATGTCATGGAAATACGTATCTTTTACTTTTCATTCTAAAATGAAAATTGTTCTAAATTGTGGACGTTTTTAAAAATTTTCCTAAGTAAAAAGATGATTGGATTTTTATATTTGACTACAAGGAAGTGTAAAAAAATTCTCGTTGAAATATTAATTACAGTATTTGTCAACAAGACCGTTTAATTAATAAAAATTTAGGAATTATTTAAGGATTTATGAAAAACTTACGATCTCGATTGTTGGTGCCTTTGGACCGACGTCTTCTCTCGGCTTCCGGTAGTTCGATTTCGTTGCTGTGAGTTAGATAATAAGCTGCGGGATTGCCCTTTTTGTCGCATATACTGGAATCGCAGCCTCCTTCGATCAGAACGTCCCACATCGATTCTGGATCTTTGCAAGCAGCGCAGTAATGCAGGGGACTTCTTCCTTCCTATTTCAAGAATAACAATGAAAACATGGGAAAAAAATTTCTATCTTTATAAGCAACATATTTCAAATCTTTGAAAAATATTTTTCAATTTGAGTAAAATTTGAGTAAAATTGTCGAATGTGAATAAAATGATGAATAATCAGCAATTTCGTGTAAAGAATGTCTTCATCTTCGTACGATGAATAAATTAGCATAGACACGCGTGTATTCAACAAATATTATTAGAGACACGAAGCCAGAGAAGAAAAAGGCTCGTCTATATTTAGACATTAATCAGAAGGTCACGCAATATTTCAATATAATAAAAAGCACCCAAAAATAAGTTTTTGTTTCCCCATCCATACTCATACGTTTTTATTCCGAATCATCCTCGTTCGATACTCACCCGATCCTTCTGCTGCAAGCAATTTTGATAATTTTGTATCAGCCACTGGACGATATCGAGATGATCGCCGTAAACCGCTTTGTGGATCAAGGGCGTACCGGAAGGGTCTTTGGCAAGCACCAATTTCTTCTTTGGCTCCTCAGCCACGAGCTTTTCAACTTCCGGCAGAGCGCCTCTCATCACGGCTTCGTGAATTTGACTTATCTTTGTCTAATAAAAAAATTTATTCTCAATAGTCAATTACAAATACTTTAATTATTATGCATTTTAATTATTTTCTCCAGATTATTATTTATTAAACTTGAAAAATAAAGTTTTCATTTTTTTTATTATTTTTATATCACGATAATTTATCAACTAATCATGAAATGAAATAAGCAAGTATAATTTGTAATAAAATAAATCGTTTTTCTTGACATTATTAGATAATAAATAATAAGTTTTTACTTCATCTTTTTGTATCATTTTTAAATTAAAAACAATTAATGTATTTGACTTTAATTCAATAAGACAAATAAATTGTTAAAATTTATTTTCGTCTATGAATTTTCAAGTTAATTGAATAAAGTACTTGGAGTTTTTTTAGCATCGCTCGACTAAATCGCAAATACAGATATGTGTTTGAATTATTATTTTCTCTACCAGATAATTTGGCAGGCTCTTGAGAAAAATTCGAGTCCTGAGATCCGGCGAATATTCGCCGAGCAAGCGAGCTCCTCGGCCCTCCAGCACGACATTTTCAAGTTTTTCAAGTTCACCACGGTTCAACCACTGCTTCACAGTTGCCGGGTTCATCTGCGAATCTTCTTTTTACTCTTTTTACTTTTTACCTCTATATTTATTATCATAAAAAAATTATGTTATCTTCGCATTGAATCCAATTGCGACTGTTTTCAAAGAATTGTTTCTCGCAACTCTTATCAAGAGTTTACTATCGAGGTGCGTTTGTAGAATTCTTATTGAGTCACGACAAATATAGTGACCAAGTTACTTCGGGGAATCACCGTCGCACTTTTTTTTCTATAATTACGAGACGTTGCACTTCATGCTGATCGTCAGAAAAACGATGACTATTAAAAAAACAACTTTTTTCCGCAAACTTGTATCACATTCGGCTTCGTTATTAAAATTGGGAACTTTTGGCGAGCTTGTCGCAAATTATTTTGCTTCGAAGGCTAAAAACTATTCAGCGAATTTGACGGTATGGAAAATGAGACTCAGGTGACAGGCTTTGATGGAGAAATCAAGGAAATGAGTCGTATGCTTCGCGTGTTATGGATACGCGTGGAATGAAGCCAGTCTCGAGGAAGAGTACCCCTGTCTCGATGAGAATGAGACCTGCGCGGCTCTTCCTACACTTTCGGTGTCACACCAACGCATAAATTATTATGAGTACATAATTTATACAGGAATGACGCGCTCCAAACCCGTTTCATCCCTCGGAGCTGAGTAAACAGCCTTACATCGCAGTTTTTTTATATCTTTATTATATCTTGTAAACACTGTCAAGAGTTATTTTTAAATAAATTCAGTTTTTATATTAAATACGAAAAAGCCTTATATTTTGTAATTTTGTGTGAAACAATTCATAAAGTTTTGTCGGCTACTATATAATTACGGCTGTCAGAAATTGTTGTTTGTATTGAGATTCTCAATGATAACATTTTTTATCGATAAACAAATAAAAGTGTAGCTCAATGCACTTGAGAATTATTTATCGGTTTGTAAATTTTACCTGTAAATGGATTAACGAGCTGAATAATAATTATTAAATAATTATTAAATTATTTTTATATTAAATACGAAAAAACCTTATATGTATTTTGTAATTTTTTGTGACACAATTCGTAAAGTTTTCTCCACTACTATAATTACGACTGTCAGAAATTGATGTTTGTATTGAGATTCTCAATGATAAAATTTTTTATCGATAATCGATTAAAAGTGTGCCTTGATGCACCTGAGAATTATTTATCGGTTTGTCAAATTGATCGACAGGTATGTTAACGAGGGATATAATTATTAAATTATTTTTATACTAAATACGAAAAAAGTTTAAATTTTGTAATTTTGTGTGACACAATTCGTAAAATTTTCTCCATTGCTATAATTACGAGAATTATTTATCGGTTTGTCAACTTGACATGCAGGTGTGTTAACGAGCTAAATAATTTATAATTTATTGAAGAGCTAGGGATAAAAAAGTTGTTGGGGGAGAGGAGGAAATAAGGATAGATGGAAACAAAACTCGGAGACCTCGATAGCCTCTTGAAACTGTAAAAGATAAGAAACCTCAACGTCGAGATACCGTGAAACAAGTCATATATCTATCGGGAAAAAAATCAGGGGAGTCCCGGATAGAAGTTGCGTGTGAGTGATTAAATACACACACGCACACAACGAACACTATTTATTTGCTTGTTTACCAAGACTGTGTTTTAAAAATTGCTGTTCAGCGCTGCCAGTACTCCTAGCACGTAGATTAGGATAGGCTCCCAGAACACGCATGTGATTTCACGTCAGTTGAAGTCGGTCTTGCGTCTCTAATTGTCCAACAATTTTATTGCACAATGTTTCGTTTCGTGCTCTTGTCAACGTTTTTTACGATTGTAGTGCAAAGTGAATTCAGCGAAGCTGCGACTATAAACGCAGGTAACAGAATTCAAAATATTGAAAAATTATTAATTATTGATATAACTAAAATAATTATTAATTAATTAATAATTAATATAATAAATTATTATTATTATTATTATACATTAATATAATATTAATATATATTCAGGGATGGGCAGAGCTCGATACTTTTCTGAGAAATGAAAATTTTTCAATAGATAATTTTTATTGACTCATTGATGAAATTAGCATCACCCATTGAAAAATTATCATTTCTCAGAAAAGTATCGAGCTCTGCCCATCACTGTATATATTAATATTATATTGATGTAATAATTATTAATAATAAATTAATTATTAATACAAATTAAAAAAAATTATAGTTCTCATAATTAGGTCCATGGACCATAATTTTTTCACCATAGTATTGAATCTCGTAGATATTATGTAATTATATTTTTCTTCGTAGTTGAACCGAAAGTAATTTCTAGAAAGGAATGGGGTGCGCGACCGCCGACAGAAACCCCGGAAAAACTTGCGATAAGTCCACCACCGTACGTTATTATTCATCACTCGGCTTCCGAAGGTTGTACCTCCCAGGCGATATGTCAAGCTCGTGTCCGAAGTTTTCAGGTGAAACACCCGCCGAAAGTTTGACAGCTCATTTTAATAAAAGTTTTATTATTGCATTCTTGATTAATGCATTCAAAGTGCAAGGTTGATCATCTTGCAACTTTATTTCAATTGGAGTCGGTAATTAAGAAACGTACTTGGTTTAAAGTGGGTATTGATAGGATGACCCGACCTTACGTATATGTGATCGAAAGACCTGGAAGCTCTTGACCTGCGTGTTTTTTCTTGTGTATATAGTTTTTAAGTGAGCCATGGTCAGCTTCAATGCTAGAGAGACATACGAAAGACTCTCTGTGTCAGTGTCACTGAGTCAGTAATTCACGTAATTTTATTTATACCGTTGGTATTCACAGAATTTCAAATCATTGATTAATATAAAACTCGGTAAAATTAATATAATTTAATTTATACTATTGTTGATAATCCAAGTATAACTATTTACTAAAAATTTCAATAATTTTGTGGTTCATCTAATCACAATATAATCAAAATCAAAATAATACAGAATAATCAAAGTTTAAAAAAAAAATTATCAAAATTTTATATAAAATATAAAAAGTTTTATATGAAATATCAAAAACATTAAAATATCAAAAATTTAATACGAAAAATCATCAATTTTCCCAAATTGTATCACAATACGAAAAAATGCAGTATAAATATTATTGACAGTCACTCAGAATTTTAAGCATACAGAATATGAACTTTAAGGGTATAGAAAATTAAAATAAAAGATTTTTTTCTATTGAAGAATTATCACATAGACGTGAAACACTGGAACGACATAGGCTACAATTTTTTGGTGGGTGAGGATGGAAATATCTACGAGGGTCGTGGGTGGGGAATAAAAGGAGCCCACTCGACTCTCTATAACGGAAAAAGTATTGGAATCTGCATTATTGGAACATACGATGGTAAAATTTAAAAATTATTTTTATCTGATTTGGCGTCAGTTGTAATTTTTGATTTATAATTTATCAGTTGTAACAGCAATAATAGTATAATAACAGTAATATCGATAAAAAATAGCGTACAGAAAAAAAACAATGAATAATGATAAAAAATAATAATTGCAGAACGGATCCCTCAACCAGCAGCGATAAAAGCTGTCTCGAATCTGATCAATTATGGAGTTTCATCTGGAAAGATAGATCAGTCGTATATCCTTTATGGACATCGCCAAACCAAATCGACCGACTGCCCTGGCGAAAGATTGTACGAATTGATTCAATCGTGGCCCCACTGGCAGAGAAATAATGAGAAAATAAAAAAAAATTAACTCGTGACACAGCGTTATGAAAGCAACGGAAAAATAATTTATATACTTATAATTAAGGATGTACAAACCGCACAAACAAATAAATTTTTCACACTCAATTCGTAAAATTCCAATTCTGACTTTTTGCCAAAAATTTCATTTTTTGAAACTGTTTAGAAAATATAACAAATGTGACAAAATTTTTTATCAAAGACGCAGCAAAAGAATGTATGCAATTTCTTTAAAATGTTGAATATAAATTTATATTGGAAAAATATTTCATAAAATTTTTAATGCTTCCTTAATGTGTAAAAAAAGTTTTTATGTATAAAACAACATGAAATATGAAATAAAGCATTAAATATTGCCAAATGTACAAAAATAAATTTTGTATTTTCGCGCTTTGAAGAAATATCCGCGAGCGCCTCCACTTATCGCTTTTATAAGTTCTGGGAGCAGCGTCCACTCTGGTGCAACTCCAGTCTCCTTGGCCGTTCGTTTCAGCGTCTTTTCGGCTGTTCGACCGTTCGTTTGGCCACTGAGAAAACGGAGAGTAGCCCCTCGTTCCGTCCGCGCTCTCCGCGTATTATTATTTATTCTCGCGAGTCGCGATAACGTACGGCGAGGTGCGATAACGAGACCGCAGTGACGAAGAAAAAACAAGTTTGTTAAAAATGACGTCGCGATTCGAGAAGGAACGGACGAAACAGATCCAGGACAAGTGCCAGGATCTTTTGACGCAAATGTTGCGCGATGAGGACAACAAGTACTGTGTCGACTGTGATGCCAAAGGTTCGTTTACACGAGTGTAAATACGATACGTGTCCCCGCAAATCCCCCGTACAGGCTCAATAATATACTCGTACGAATTATATTTTGGATGAAGTATTTTCTCGGCGAGTAGTTGGCCGTCACGGAGCCAAAACTCGCCGTGACTCGACTTATCGCGAGAAAATATTTAGAAGACGAAATTTTCGACGTTTTCGCTGCCGCCCCCTCCACCTGGCCGGAGGTTCCACGAGGCATCTGACACTTTGGCTCAATGCTCGTACGAATTTATTTAGGATGAAGCATTTGCTCGGCGAGTTGGCCGTCATGGAGCCAAAACTCGCCGTGACTCGACTTATCGGGAGAAAATATTTAGAAAATGAAATTTTCGATGTTTTCGCTGCCGCCCCCACCACCTGGCCGGAGGTTCCACGAGGCATCTGACACTTTGGCTAACCGTATATCGATTTTGGCCTTAGTTCCCGCGACCTAGTTACAAACCCGCGAATAATCCCTCTAGCTTATCTTATTATTATTGTTATCGCAGTTCCTCAGCCCGTCTCGTAATTCCCGACTGACAGATTTCGTGAAAATGGCAAACGTCATTGACGTCTGCGATCCCGTGTCGCGTTACGCTCGCGATTTTTCCGCACAATTTTCCTCTGTCGGGGCAGAAACGACGAGCCGATCGCGCCAAGTAATTGACCACGATAACAGCGATATAACGATCCGGCCGATCAACTGACGCGAGCGAAGCATTTTTTTTTAATTTCTCCAAAAAACGAAATTCAACGTTTCGATCGTCACAGTATTGCGTGCTATTTTAGGCCTGAAATTCGTTTTTCAGGACCAAGATGGGCTAGCTGGAATCTGGGTATTTTTCTGTGCATTCGATGCGCCGGTATTCACAGAAATCTTGGTGTTCACATAAGCAAGGTGAAGTCTGTTAATCTGGATACATGGACACCGGAGCAAGTTGTGGTAAGTTTTGATTCGTTTAAAATGTATTTTTGTGCATCGAAATTCATGAGAATTTGAGAAAATTTTATGAAAATGAGGATTTGTGAAAATTTTTTGTTTTGGTGTTAAAAAGAGCTTACAACAAATGGGAAATTCACGAGCCAGAGCAGTGTACGAAGCCAATCTGCCGGATAGCTTTAGAAGACCTCAGACAGACTGCAGCCTAGAGAGTTTCATAAGAGCAAAGTATGAGCAAAAGAAGTACATTGCCAGAGAATGGGTTCCGCCTCCTCTACCAAAGGTAATTTCTCTTTAAGAGATGATTAAAAGAATATATTAATAAAAATGAAAGTGTAATAAAAACTGTCTAACGTTGTGAAATTTTCAGGTAAATTGGGACAAAGAGCTTGACGAAGAAGCGGAACGGCAGCGTCGTCGGAAGAAGGAAGGCGCGAAAGCGAGCGCCAGCCAGAATGCACTTCCGCCCGTGAAGAAGCCGGAAGTTGTGCCGCAAATACCAAAACCGCGAAGTTCGGTCAGTCCCAAGCCGAACAGAGCCAATAATTCGGCAACTCTTGATCTTCTGGGCCTAGGTAAATTTGAACTAAACCGGTTAAGGAGGTTGACTACATATAACGAAATGATAAAAATTCGTTCAAATTTGGAGAGAATATTCTTTCATATGAAATACGTTTTAATACAATTTTTTTTAGAATTTTCGTCTACGTATTTTTCGAATAATAGAACCACGAAATAGCCATTTTTAGACAATATAGATGATATACATTCCGTGTATAAGGACGTAACTTTACTTCTCGATTACACGAAAATAATGTAGACGATATTTTTTTCTGAATTTATATAAATTTCTTTAGTGACAAAGAACATTCTCTCTGATCATGTTCTTAACAAATTTCCTTTCCCTATACTTTTAACATGTAAAACATCATTTATTTTCGCCATTTGTAGCCAACCTCCTTAAGCAGACAAGACAAAATAATATTGTTGAAATGAATAAAAAAAAAACAATCAATTATTGTGCATTAGCAGATGCTCCCGTGAACCAGGCGAACGCGAATGGTTCGACTTCGGGAGACGACATATTCTCTTCGTTTTTATCAGCAGCTCCGGCGACCTCGTCGTCGGCACCGTCGACAGGTGCGACGAACGGCAGCGCCGAAGTCACGACCGCAGCGAGCAAGACTGACGAAGAAAATTTCTTCAATCAGCCCGCACCGACGCCACAAGAGAAAAGCAAGATGACAAAGGATAGTATTCTCGCACTCTACGGAACTCCGAGTCACCAGCAATCGCCTTTCGGAGTTCCAGGTACAAGCTCGAATCCTTTTACGAAAATAAGACCTTAAAATAATCCAATCACCAAGAAAAATACTTAATTGATCTATTTTCAAAGTTTTGTCGCAATTTTTCATTAAATCGCTCGTCGAACTGTCGTAATAGGATTTATCGCGAAACGATCGAATAATTACTTATATCGTAAATGTCAAGCTGGCGGTATGTTCGCTCAACAACAACCGGTTCAGCAATTCGCTCAACCCGTGCAGAGCATAGGAGCTTTCGGACAGCAAAATAGTTTTCCAAGTCAGCCCGTCGGAATTGGACAATTGAGTCAGCTTCAGGGACAAATTGGGATGCCCGTGACAAACCAGTTGAATCTTGCGAGCCAAATGGGCTCGATGGTGAACCCAATGGCAAATAATGTGCACATGGGTGGGGTCAATCAGATGAACGGATTGCCGAATAGCGCGATGGTGATGCAAAGTCAAATGGTACGTATTACAAAATGTTGTGTCCACCGGAAAGAACTTTTTTTTCTTTTGGACATAAATATATTTATATATCTATACCTTTATATTGGTTTTTTTTTCTGATACGACTTTGCATGAGTTTGGTCACCGTCAGAACGTGACTGAAGTTTCTCCGCAGTTGATGCAGATGCAAGGGCAGACGAGCCTTGGCAGCAACAACGGATGGAGCGGGATGATAGCGTCGCAAAATTTGCAACCTGCGCCGGGGAGTAATCCATTTTTCAATCTACCAGCTCAACCACAATTAAACACAGCCTTTGCAACACAGGTGAATATATTATTCGCGCGACCTTGGCACGAGAAAGTAAATGATTGCCACATTGCCGCACTAATTATCGCAATTTTTGACCGAGCTCTTATTCCTGTCTCTCTCTCTTTTTTTATCGCAGTTGCCGCAGCAGATGTCTCAAATGTCCCTCGGGGGACTGGTAAAGCCGACCTCGAACGTACTACCGGGGCAGACTCTCTCGACCAATTTGTGGCAGTAACAATTTATCGCGAATTAATAGGTAGATCGTTGATGAATTCATTCGATGTTGTACGACTGACGCGTGTTTTGACGAAACGGCCAGTTCCACTAAAGGCCATCGCAAAAATGAAACAAAATCTTTCCAAGATCGTGGAGAATTTTTCGATTCTTGGACCTTTTTTTCCATGAGAAAGTCGTAAGATCGAGAAAAACGAGGCGGAATTCCAGATTTTTTTAAGCTCTGTGCTCTTCGAAATAATTTCCAAGAGCTTATCATTCTCTCCAGATATTCACTCGAAGCGCAGATAATGGAAAAATCGAAATGACGAATAAAAAGAGATCGTTAAATAAAGCGAATCGTTGAATTCGCGTATTCTACATTTGTTCTGAATAGTCGTAACGAAACGTTACAAAAATTTGTCTCCAAGCTGCGAACGACTTAATGGAAATGTATAGATTGCGAATCAAAACTGTAAGATAATCGATTCGTTGATATTTTGTGAAAGAAGAAGAAATTCGACGTAGGTCTACTTTTCCATTGAGGAATTTGTGTAAAAATTGAGCGAGAAGAGGAAACACTTTCTCGTCGCAAATAATTGATCGAATTTGAGTGTCGACGAGTGTCAAAGGGATGATCAAACTCTACAAATCTTCTATATTGGACGATGTACATATTACACAGTTGTAGCCAACATCGTGGGTATTTTTTTACTTGCGATAAAAAACGTTACGCGCCAGATACTTTGCCTTACACTATTAACGGGACAATTAAATTCATTGGGTGACTAGACTTCCCGTGGAGAACATGAAATCCTAGACTAGAATCAAAATCAAGTATTTTCCCTTCAGTGAAATTTTCGCACGAAACAAAATTATTCGTAGATACTTAAAAGCTTAAGAAAATTCAAGCGCGATTCAAACATTTCAATGTTTTTCCACGTACAAAACCAAGTTTAAATTTTCAATTAACAATTTTCCAAGGTACTTGCACGAAACGACTTGAAAGATGATTAAGAATTTGCACAAACGTTACTCAACGACAAAAAATATCACAGATGTGTGTAAAATGACATTGACAAAATTTCACGCGACTTTTTCTCAGAAAATTGCGTAAATCCTTTTGAGAGTAATATTAAAATGTATGAAAAATTGAAGAAAGTTTGAAATTATATTCAAAGTCGTTCCATGCAAGAACTCTCGTAACTTAGCTCACTAAGATTGTCGCTGAAGGAAGATTCGACGAGAAGTTTTCGTGTTCTCCGACCAAGCACCGGGATACGATTAATTATGCAATATTTAAATCGGGCCTCGTACAAACGAGAGTCCCGAGCCGTACTTACGATTCTTACAGTCGCGAAAGGCACTAAAGAAGCAAGAAAAAGGCCAAGCATGACGTCAAGTTTTTTGTTCGCGCGTTATACATACGACACTCTGGTGTTATTTACCTTAAATGTTTTTCGTTTATACTTTTTTTCTTTCCGCGACTACAGTATTATAGTTGCCTAAAACTCCGACGATCTGTGGACACACGTAGGTTTATTCCCGATGTAAAAAAAAAAAAACTTTGGCGACTCGCTGGGTGCGAGATCGAAAAGGGGAAATTTTCTGAATGGTGCTTTGTTTTTCGCGTTCCGCCGAGGAGCGCCGTTCCTTCTGTCCAAAGTTTTTCAAAAGAACGCGCTGACGATGTGAAAACGAGAAAAATCGAACTTGTCAGGATCTCGATCGATCTCGCGGACTTTAACGACGAGCGGTTGGAATTAAAGTCACTTTGTTTTCTCATTTTGACATTCTCGTTATTTAGTAATACCGTCCTGTGCGATATCGACGACTTTCTTTTTCTTCTCCTCGTTCTCCGCACGCTCTCGTCTTCGTCGACGAACGCGGAAATACTTTCCGTAAATTATCGTCTTTCGTGCAATTTGACAATAAAGCTCGAATTCGAGAGCTTGTCAACTTACAGGGAAAATAGTTAACGCGTCGCCTAATTTTTACTCTCGTTGCATTTCGGTCAAATTGTATAGAAGCGAAGTCTACAAAGTTAATTATCAGAGTGTGTAACAATTTTTGTATCGTTTTTGTGATAACCAAGTTATCCGACGAAATAATCGAGATGAAATCTTGCCAGTTCCTCGAGCGAACGCCGATGAATATATTTATTCCACGATTGTTGTACAATTATCCTTCAATGTGAATTAAACATTTTTTTAAGTATAATTTTTTTTTTACAAATTTCAAATTCCACACAGTCAAGTCGATTGTGAGACGTTTTGTGATCGATCAAACGTGAAAAAAAAATGTACGACAATTACAATCCGTTTGATTGGTAAACCGAACCTTAGACATAAATCTAAAGACTGTCGAGGGGAAAATACGTTTTAAGATTGTTGTGGGGTGAAATATTTTTGATAAAATTTGCATAAATGTGCTTTGACTCCATTTGCATGAGTGTGCCAATTTTTAGGACGATTTACAGTACGGAATTCGAGATATTTATTGGTAAAAATCACAATTTAATATTAGAATTTTCAACAATAAATATCTCAACTTCTATACTGTGAAGCCTCACGAAATTTGGCATGGATCTTTGTACATCAACGAATGTTTAATTTTTTACAAAAATCCAATCAAATTGTTTTTCGACATTTTTTCAATCATATAACAAGCACAATTGATTTTGGATGATCTTGTAATTCGAGTATGTTGTTCTTTAGTCAATTTGCAACAACTTTTCTTAATGAACTTTTACTTAAAAACCATTTTTTACATGAGAAAAATTGAGCAACAACATTTGGATTGAAATTTCACCCCACAACAACCTTAAAACGATTATTTTAGAACGTAATAAGGTATACGAAGACGAAGAGCGAGGACACCGATTTATACTTAATTGTGCTGCCAAAAGGTCGAGCGAAGTATTTGAGAAAAGAAAGTAACTCGGTACGCAAATGAGCGAAAAGAATTTTTCGAGTCTTATTCGCGAGGAGAACATTCAGACCCCACCGAATAAAGATAAATAAAATTATTTCGGCGATGTACGATTAAAATCAAACAGAAAATACACGATTCGTGAGGAGAATTTTGTTTACGATATATTTTTTTTTTAACGACAAACGATAGCAACGAAATAAAAGTAATACGAGGGCCCTTTCAGTGACGACGTATTTTAAATAGCGTCGTTACTTAGGATAACGCATAATTATTTCTATCAATAAGATGAGTATACAAGAATTAATTGACGGTACGGTGATAAGAGGCGTCGAAGAGAAAATTGTAAAATGGTGTTTGTAAGAATGTGAGTGTGTAGCCAAAAATTAACGGAGATTATGAGACAAAAAATATATGTAAATTAAAAATACAAACAATGAGTAAGGTAAACGTTCGAATAGTTGAACAACTGAGGATTTTCTCACTTTATCTTTTTTTTTAAATATCCAAACTAAAATAATCTATTTCAAATTCATATCTAAACTATTATTTGATATTTTAGCGATCCAAAACTCATTCAATGTGTTAATTTTAAATAATATTTATAGTAAATAAATACTTGAAGGTTTGAATATATAGAATGTCCCGATAGTTGGACAGCAAATGGACCCTGTCTCTAGGCTTGAGCGAGTTTTTTCCAATAAATTAACGATATGAAAAATACCATTCTTCGTATAGGAAAAATAATCCATACGATTTTATTGAGAAAAGAAAATTGAAATATTAAAAATAACATGGCGAAAATTGTCCAACTAATGGGACGTTTACCTTAAAGTTTCTCGATGTGATTCGTTGCAAAGTTTGAACGCTGCTCTGACTAGCTTTGTACAAAAATGGCGGCAGCGAATGAGCGCCGAGCCGGAAGACGCGCGGGTCTGTCGCTCGCTTGACTCGCGCCGCAGGGCTCTTTCTCGTTCACTTCCTCGAAGCATTACCTCGCGGTTGCATCGAAGCCACGTGAAAAGTCATGGAGAAACCAGTAGTACTGGCACGTGTTATCAAAGTTCTCGGCCGCACGGGCTCCCAGGGACAATGTACCCAGGTCAAAGTTGAGTTTCTGGGCGAACAAAATCGTCAGATAATCAGGAACGTCAAGGGTCCGGTGCGGGAAGGAGACCTCCTAACCTTACTCGAGTCCGAGCGCGAAGCGAGAAGACTCCGGTGAAATGTCCGTATCACCGCGAATTCAACATCTATCGTAAGGACGGGGAGAAAAATTGGAAAAAACCGCGTGGAGATCGAGCTGGGGACCTTCGACGACTTTTACTCACGGCGATGTCAGCCCTCTTGTCAACATCAACAACGAGGAGGACGTCCGTTCAATTCCTGATCATCGACACGTCTCGCTCAACTGACATCAGCCCCAGAAGCATGGCCCGAAGAAATTCAAAAATGCAACATTTATCATCAATTCGTCAATAAATCTCAGCTTGGTGACCACCCAAAAAAATAAACACTCGTCTCTTTATTTTTCATTCCCTTCTTCGACCAAGCTCCGCTGTGCCTATTTATTTTTTCTTTTTTTTTTAAATGAAGTCCTGAGAATTCTTTTTGTGAGAAAAAATTTATTTACAGATGTAACTCGCGATTGTTACAGTGAAAAATTATAATAAATTTTAGACTCGCTGAGAATACGTTGTTCGTACCTCAAATGATACTGCGTAGAAAGAAAATTAGTGAACTTGGGTAGAGTGAAAAATTAGAGCTAAATACGCCGTCTTTTTAAGGGCGGTGTGTCTCTGGGACTAGAGGACGCTTTGGATGAACTGTCAATACTTTGTCGTGTTGGCCTTTTTGGCACCCTCTTCAATTCTTCGCGGCTGGAGCCTGAATCCTTTCGTTCCTTTTTTATAGTCAAGGCTACGAGGAAAATATCAAAATTAGAAATAAATAAGAATCCTTGGAAATAGGATTGATATTCTAATGTTCTGTAGTTACTTGGAGACGATTCTTCAGACTCGTCTTTTCCTTTGGGCCTGGATTTGGAGGTTTTATAATCTTTTTTAACATCTTTCACATCTCTCTGCTTGTCCTTTTTGATTTCTGGCTCTTTCGCTACTTTTTTAAGTTCTTCCTTCTTCTTCTCAGCCTCCTTGTTTATCTTTAGGTCTCTGGGAGGTAAATCTTTTTTGGGAGTCTCCTTGGCGTCCTTCTCCTTCTTGCCGAGGTCTTTGTACTTATCCTTTTGCTCTTTAGCCTTGGCGCTGTCCGGCTCTTCCTTCTTTCTCGAAGACTTTATCAGATTGTTGAATTCTGATTCGGGAAGGTTGAAATCAACCTCGTTACTGGGAAATGGCAAATCCTCCATGTCGTCAAGAGCCATCAAGTCGTACATGGATTCGAGATGATCCCATATAGGTTTCAATGAAATATCCTTATTCGTTGCATTTCGAAATTTTTCCCAGATGCAGACCATGTGAAAATATTTGTTGACTCCTAAAAATAATTGTCCTAGAGGATCATTCTCGTGCAGTCAATTTTCCCATCCATAACCTTCGAAAATTGGTTTTCCTCGAGGAAAACGAATTGATGACTTAATTTATACTTTTCCTTACCAACGGGCTTGTGACCGTTCATCGCAAAAAAAAGCTGAATCTCATTTTCCACGTTCCATTCGAATTCTTCGCCAGATTCCAAACTCTTCTCTTTGACAGCCATCGCGATGTGAAATCAAAATAGTAAATACACGAAGTTTCCAATGACGGAACTTCCAATCAGGAAAAAATAGCAACGACGAGATTGAGCGTGAACTTGGAGAGAGTCGCGCGTTCGATCGCGTCTCGACTCTCGAAACAAAAATAAGTGTTCTGTAAAGTGCTGCTAACTAGCGGATTTTACTTCAAACGTAAACTATGGCACGCAAATTTGTAAATACTCGAATTTGTAACTTTGAAAATAAAAATAGAATTACGATAATTTTTGTAAATACGTTCATAATTATTCATCACTTTTCAAATTAATTCTAAAGATGATGAAATTTTTAAACGAAAAATTGAAAAAATAAAAAAAAAGTACGATAAACGTCGGGCGTAATTTTTTGTAGGATAATTATCAAGGTTTCGAAGTATTCAAAAAATCTGATATAAAATAAATTACAGGGTAGATAAATAGAGAAATCCGAGAGTGCGTTAATCTCGACGGTATTTCGTAATTTAAAGATTGAATCGTACAGATCGAACGAGACGATGGGGAAAACGACACGAGGACGAGTTCGAAAAAAGTCTAATGAGACTCGAGGTACAGAACATGGGACCGCGGGAGCGTGTGTCTGAGGATGAGAGACCGACAGGAAATTAGCTTCGGAGCGTCCAGAGTTCCGTGAAGCGTCCACCGGGACACGGGGCTGCGTGTAAAGCTGCTAGACTCGCTTCGCTGCTCGAATCTTGTCGGCGAGCGCACTCGAGGAAACGGACCCGAACGGTCGAGCCATCTCACGAGTTGAACAACCCTTTTCCCAACAAAATAGACATCGCGTCGTCTAATCCCGCCGTTACGTAACACAAAGAAAAAACCTTCGATTGTAAAATTTACACGCAAAAATAAGAAATATATGTATATATATCTTAAAATAACCTCATTTTTACACGAGATCGAGGAGCGTACGAGAAACAGCGAGATAAGTATTTTGAAGGGCAGAAAGGTCGAGGAGCGTCACGGCATGTTCGAAAAAGTCCATTTTTTTTCTCTCGATTCCTGATGGAACCGGGAATGACGAGAAACCGGCTCTCGGCGGTGCGGGGAGAGGGGAGAGATTCGGGACGGCGAGAGGGAACTCGCGCGTCGTTGTGGTCCGAATCCGGAAAAGATCTCTCGAGAGAGAGCGGCTGGGAAGGGGCGCGAGACAGAGACGGAACGATGATAAACACGAGAGAGCTCACCTGTTAGGACTTCGATCGAAGCCTCGGAATCAAAATAATCATTCAAATTCCTGTCAGTTTTCGTATATACTAACAAACACTGATTGAAATAATCATTTATGTTTCTTTTTTTTTTCTTTTTGTATCGCGTGATGTACTCTCTTCAGATATTATGTTTCATGGATGTTTTTCCAGTAAAGTTGAACGCTGCTTTACGATTTTTTTGGCAGAACGTTAGCTCTACTCTTCACTTCTCTACTCACGACCTTACTTTTTCGTATTTCATCTTGAATTTGGCTGCTATAAGAAAATTTACTATTTTGGAATAAATTTACTTAAAAAAAACTCTTCTGCAGTTTTAAAAAGCCAAATTTAACTTAAAATATGGTCTTGAATAGAGAAGTGAAGTGTAGAGAAAACGTACTGCAATTTTTTCAGCTCAAATAATACTAAAATAAAGTTCTTCAATTTTCCGGGTATTAAAAATGATCGCGAACGTCGGTATTTCGTATTTAATAGCATTAAAATATGATTGAAATCGTTTTTACGACTAAGGTCGTGAGAACCCGTCTTTTGTTCAAAGTCCTCGAGTCGATTCGATCAACTAATTATTCGAATAAAAAACAGCATTACTTTTATTGTTACATAAATCGAGAGATATTCCAGTAAAATTGAACAATAATTTTTACGAATAAGTATCGATCGAATCCCGCGTGAAATTCCTCGTATAAAATGTTCATTTGTAAACTCCGTTGAGAGAAAACGGAATAAGAGTGTACCCCCGAGTATTTATAAACGAACATGGCGTAAATATCCGGAGATTTGAACGCCTGCGTATAAAAATGGCGGTCGGTCCTCGGCTGAGGAAAGTTCGTCGGAGGCGGGTCGGGGAGACGAGCGCGATCCTCTCGTTTCCTCGCGAGTGGGCAAACGGCTAGGAGCGTGGAAGGCGTAATGGGGAATATTTCTCGAGCTTGCCCCGCGATTCGCCGTGTACGGTTGCTCAACCGTGAACGACCTCACGCGGTAATCGCGGGATTACGAAAAGAGCGCGAGAAGAAAGAGGGAAAGAGCGGCCGATTATGATACGAATAAATGAGAATGTAAATATACAAATATAGAAGAGAGAACGGAGGACAAGGATAGTCGGCCTTGTCGCGTCACGTTCTCATTGCTCGCGCGGTGCAGAGCAGCGCGCGCGCGCGCGCGTTGTCTGCTCCGCTTAGACGAGCGTTATTCCGAGGATTTTTCGTTCGCGATACACACGCTCATGACAAAATGTGTAGAGCGAAGGATGAAGAAATCTTGCGGTATTCGGAGAAAGGGAGACGGAGAGATAGAGAAAAAAAAGCGGGATAAAAACGAGAGAGAGAGAGAGAGGACTCGAACGAGATTGTTGCCAGCCGGACGATTCGCAAACTCACCGCGCAGCGGCAAACACACGCCGCTTTTGTATTTTTCTTCTCGTTTCTTATCCGCGCGTCCTTGCGGAATAAATCCTGACGCGAGATCCCTTCTCCCGCTTTTTCTTCTCTCGCTTCCCTCTGGCGGACGCTTAATGAGTTTTATTCACGAAAAGCGTGTGCGTTCAGCCTCCCGATCCTCTCTCGCTTCTTCCTCTCCTCCGCCCCCCCGAGAGATTCCTCGCTTCGAATCCCGTTTGTTTTCAATCCGCGAGCATTCTCAAGTGTCTAGACGTATTAGCGATATTTTTGGATTCTCTCACCTCGTCTTTCGCGTCTCTCGTCGCGGTACCTGCGCGCGACGAATCGTCTCGAAGAGAAACAGCCTCGGGTCAGAGAGTCCTCGCGACGACCCCATTTTTTTTTCTCCATCCACCAAACACACGATCATTGTTTACTCCGCGCTTCCGCGCTAGATTTAGGTTAGGTTCCAGTTGGAAATGAAAATTTTGCGTCGTGCTTCGTTCTTCCCCCCCCCCCCTCCTCCTCTCGTGTTTTCCTTTCGCTCTCGATTTGCATGGATGATTTGCCGATCGCGTGACGCGTCCGAAATCCGTTTCTAGCTTCCCCCGCATTCATTTTTCGGAATTCCCATGATTCACGCGTTGTATCGGGAAAAGAATAAACGTGTACACACAGACATACGATATACATTTATTATATGTATATCGCGCTGCGGTCGCGCTCGCTCCGGGAATTGAGCGCGTTGAGAAAAACGTATCCGCGAATTTCCGCGTTGCGCGTCCAATCCGCGGGGGGAACTGTGAAAACCGAGAGCGAGGGATTCGTCGGGATTATCTCCGTGGATGCGGGCCGGGAGGAGAGAAGCGGAAGCGGAGGAAACGCGCGCGGATAGCGGTCGCTCTGGAAGAAAAAGAATAAGAAGGACGAGGATGAGAGAACGATGAGAGGAGGAAGCGAGATGCGCTTGAGGAAGAGAAACGATTGGAAAAGTGAGAGAAAATAAAAGAGAGAGAGAGAGAGAGATAGTATACGAGAGATAGTGGTCGCTGACCCGCTCGGAACATTGACTCCATGTAGTCAGTCCCCTCTTTCACATTGAGAAGCGGAGAATTATCTCCGTCTCTCTCTCTCTCTCTCTCGCCGCGTCTCTCGAGCAGCCGCGATCCGGTCTCTCGAGGCTCGCTCTCGAACCACGAGGCAACTTCGCCTTGCCTGAGAGCGCTCGCCGGGCCGCCTCGCCTCCGTTCTCTCATTCTCTCCCCAGGACACGGTCGCAGTCGCGGAGAACGCGCTTCTCTAGTCGACACCGCCTAGCCAGGACTATCGCTGCCATCTTTTTCTACCGTTTCATATATATTTATATATATACACAAATGTATACATATTTTTAAGGATGTATAAGTGATATTTTTTTTAATATGAACATTTTAAGGAGGTATTAACGAAAGTACGAAAATGAACTTTGTCTATTGAAATGTTTTTTTTACGATATAGAGTATTAATCCAGTTTTTCGATGGCTACATTTCAAGTAGCATATTACTGATAAAATAAGCGAAAATTATTCCGACAAAGCATGCTCGACATAAGACAGAGTCTTATGAGAAGCATTGAGAAAAATGTTCTTTTATTGAAAAAATATATATTTAGAGTGAACTTTCAAACAATCTAAAATATTTCACGCGTTCATTAGCGTATAAGGTTCAATAACCATAAAAATATATGGTCATCGAACTTTTCATTTTAAGTTATTGAGATTTAACATTGCTTCTTATGGAGAATTTGTAAATTTGCGCTAAATACAAATTTTGAAATATGAGATTCTTGTGAATTTTTTAAATATGTATTCGTCGTAATAATGTTCATTTTGTGTAGACAGTAATTTCAAAACGTTTTACTAAAATTTTTTGTATTATTTAAACAATAAAAAATGTTTAAATTATAGTTAAAATATGCTCAAGTTATTAATTGATAGTCAAACTGAGACTCAAAATATTGGCAACTTTTTAGCAAAAGCCAGAGTCTGGATTTTACAAATTTAACGTCAATAATTTACTATTTACTGAGATTGTGTATATCCCATACGTCCTTAATTATTATACATTTTTTACGTTGAAACAATTTTTGACAAATTTGAAAAATTTTAGTTTAAAATATCGAACGTATCGGAACAATATACGTTCAATATAATTAATAATTTTATACGAATGTTTTTCGTACTATGGTAATAGTTTAAAAATTCTGAGGATTTTTCATACATGTAGAACATACACGGAGAGAATTTTATACGACAAATAAATATATTCAATAAACTGTATTGAATATTACTGTGGTTACAGTTTGGAAATTATTAGAATTTTTAAATACAAAACATAGCAACTTTGATTACATTATAATTATATAATTACGATGTTTTGGACTGAAAACACTAAAATTATTAATTTTTCGTTTAAAGTTCTCTCCGTATAGAAATTATGATAATTCTTGTAATAAAAATAATTTAATATAAAAAATCCCAACGATTTCCGAGCTTTTACCAGAGCACGACAAACCACAGTAATTTTTCGTATAAGATTCAATGTACTTATTTTGTGCTGTATGTAAAAATGAACTTTCAAGATTTCACTCAGTATGCTTCGGCATCAAAACACTGTTTTTAGTCCTTTGATCAGATATGTATCATTGTATACGTGAAATAAATCAAGTAAAATCGGAATGCAACAATATTCCTGAAAAAGCTTCGCGTGTACAGCGCGCAATATATTAAACACGCGATGCTTCTGCCAGAGACCAAGAGAACGGCGAGAGACGCCGAGGCGTCAATTTCCTCTCTTCCTATTTACAATTTCACCGATCCCGACCTGGATTCGTCCAGCTTGTTTATTTACTCTTCTTCGCTGCCCTCGATTCTCGCAATTTCGCGCAATTATTCGAGATTTAGATACTAAAGTTGACCACACGTCGAAATGTACGAATTGAAGTTTTATAACGGTATTAAATTCATCATTGGAAACAAATTTTTTTATAAATAGTTGGAGAAATGTCAAAAATACTTTTCTATATGATAATTCATTAAACATAAATTTAAAACTTGATTTTTTAAATCATTTCTCAAGCATGATTTTGTATATAATTCTTTTCAATTTTTGTTTTTTTAATAATTTTTTTAACTAGTTTTTAACTGTAAGCTTTTACGTGAAACGTGATATTTGAAACGTAATCTTTCAAAATCATTTTTCAAGCATGATTTTGAAATTTGTATAATTTTTTTCAATATCTTTTTGAACATAATTTTTAAACATAATCTTTGAAAATAGTTTTCTAACTATAATTTTTAAATATGCTTTTTGTTTAATTAATATTTCAAGCAAACTTTTGAAAGAAAATCTTTGAAAGAAAATCTTTCAAAATAGTCTTGAAAGAGATTTGAGATGTTTTCTTTATGCGATTAATCGTCTGAAATCGTTTGGAGAATACTAATTAAAAAATCCTGTTACCGTATTGATAAAAAGCAAAGATATATGAGATGAGATTTTTCGAAACGGAGTCAACTGGTCGATCCTCCTGCACGCGCTCTTCCTTTTTTCCTCCCTCCCCTGCTCGTTTCCAGTACATTCTAGAGAGGCTTGTATCACTCGGGTTTTTACTCTCCGCTCATTATCTCTCCACCACGCTAACGGGATCAACGGTATACACACATTCTTTCACTTTTCTCCGCCCGGTGCATTTTCATTTCTCTGCACTTCCAACGATTATACAAGATATAATACGAATTATCGTATACCAGTGACGAAACAAAATGAAAAAAAAAAGAAAAAAAATAACTCATTTCAAAAAGAATTCATTTTTATCTTTCGATCCAGGGCGGTAAAATTTTTGGTTCTTTCTCGTCGATCCTGTCAAGGATGTCAGGACGATCGGGCGATTTTCTTTCTCGGGCGGAGAGCTCGACAAATCCGGGTTGTTCGCTCGCCGGTCGTTACCGCGGAGAGGACTCGTATATCCGGTTTCGGAGTCCGAGCAACCGAGGAACACACAGAAGCTTATTCTCGCGTCCCGTCTCGTGGACGACGTTACGTAAGCTACGAAAATACACCAAAATACACCTCTCCCCTTCGCGATATAAAAAATTCTTGAACAAAAACGACGAAATTTATAATATATTTATTATTTTCGCGGGAAGAAAAAATAAAGTTTCTTCGAGATGTTTGAGGGGAAATGGTGAATGAACGCGGAATGAATGAAATTCTGACAAGTTCGAAGAAAGAGAGAGAGAGAGAGGTCTTGTTGCGTAAACGCGAGAAAAAGGAATAATAATGAAGAAAGAAAGGTGAAAAAATAGAGAATACAGGGCGCTAATTGCACGTGAGAAAATGGCACGGCTTCCGCTCCCGTTGGGAGCAAATATCCGCGATGCGATCGCAAGGGAATTAACTTGTCGATTGATCAATTTCCCAGTCAACATTTTACTTATTTTTCCGAGAGATGAACATTTTTTTAAGGACGTATGAACGATATTTTTAAAAATATGAGAATTTTATCAATTTTTGATATTTTCTTTTTAGGCAATATGAAAAAATGTTGTGCCAAATTCGAAATCGTTTTACTGAGTCCTTTAAGAGTTATCAAACTCCAAAGTTTTTGATATTTAACATTTCTTCTTATATAGAGAATTCACAAATTTACACTGAATATAAATTTTTAAATATGAGATTCTTGTGAATTTTTTTTATAAATTTGTAGTAGTGTTCATTTTATATATACGGTGTTTGTAATTTTATTATTTAAGCAATAAGAAATGTTTATCTTTAAAATATGCTCAAGTTGCCAATTGATAGTCAAACTATGACTCGAAAAATTGACAACTTTTTAATAAAAGTCAGAATCTGGATTTTACGATATTAACGTCAAGAATTTCTTTTTGCTAGGATTGCCTGTTCCAATACAAAAGGACAGTCTCTTCGGTGCCTAGAACGACGAGGAATGAACATTTTCCATCTTTTCCCTTTTCCTTTCCAGTGAAAATAAAATTAAAAAACGATTGAGAGCTCGTTAATTCGTTAACTGTTATTTTAATAGTGGCGTTTTAGTCTCACGCCTCGAATCACTGATGAATCGTCTGATATTCGAAAAAAAGTCCACCGAGTACTCGTAATGCCCGGAAACAATTTTTTTAAGGGAATCGTCAAAACGTCGCTTTGAAATTTGTTATGAAATTCGAGTCGAGCCGACAATGAACGTGTATAAACAACGAGGAACGTTCGGACAATCGAATTTGATTTTTTTTCACAGATAAATGAATTTTATACAGTTTCATCGACGAAATCTTCCCGACGAATTTATTCGAAAAAAAGCCATAATTCTGAAAAATTAACAAATTTTTTTACTCGTGTAAAAAGTGCCGTAATATATGGACGTTAATTATTTTAACGAGTTTCCATTTTTCATATTTTTCTTTCGCTTCAGGGAAAAAAATTAAATGAAAGAAAATTAATTCGGGGAGTTAACGGTTCGTAAAAATAATCGTACTTTGTCTTCTCGTCGTCAGTCGCGCGGGAATCCGTACGTGACGAGGTAAGCATGTGAAAAAGAAAGAAAAAATTGTCCCCGCGTCCATTGTCCTTTTTCCTGTCGGGTCTCGAGGCGGCCTCGCACCGAAAATTAACGCCGAAGTCACCGAAACCTCACGAAGGGTATAATGTTCCAACTTAACTCAAGGGACTCTTTAAACTTCATTGTTCGAGGTTATTCACGTGCACGGTCGAGTTTTCCTTATTCCCTCGGCGAAACAGGTGCGAGCGAAACGACAGGTGCACCGAGGCTTCGATAAATTTCGTATTTTCGTGTTCCCTTCAATCTTTACGAACAATTTATCAAGAACAAAAAGACACGCGAAAAGCATATTACGAAAAAAAAAATAATATGAAAAAAGTGTAAAAATAAAATATTACGTAAAATATACGGGTTATAAATTTTCTCACGAATAAAATCACTATTCCCTTCAGAAATTTTTTTTTTGATTTCAAGGACTTATTCGATCAGACCTTTTTTGTTCACACTGGGTCTCGTGGACCCATGAAAATTTCAATTTGCAATATCGTTCCTTTCACTTGACGAAATTAATTTTATTATAGGTGGTTTTGAATGGCGCAGGAATTACGTTAATATATGAATTATTTAAAAAATTAAATTATTTAAAATTCGCAAAAATTTATGAATTGTTTTTCTCGATTTTAAGAGCCTATTCGACCGGAAATTTATTCCTGTAGATAAAGAAAATGCTACTTATTCGAGGTGGGATCCAAGAATTCATATTGAAAAATCGAAAAAACTGACTTTTCAATCAGTTTTTTTAATTTTTCAATATAAATTTTTGGATTTCGCCCCAAATAATTATCATTTTCGCTATCTACGGGAAATTTCTGATCGAATAGGCTCTTAAAACCGATAAAAAAAAATTTCAAGAAATTTGGTGAGTCACACTGGGTCTCCTGGATCCATGAAAATTTCAATTAGCAATATCTTTAATTTCTCTTGACCAAATCAATTTTATTAAGAATGATTTTTAAAGATTTTTGCAAAACTAAGCGAATGGCGTCGGAATCATGTTAATTCATCAATTTTTTAAAAAGTTATGACGCCTTGAAGATTTTTGAAAAAAATTGGCAAAATTTTTCGAATTTTTTTTTATCGATTTTAAGACCTTATTCGATCGGAAATTTCCCGTAGATAACGAATATGATAATTATTTGGGACGAAATCCCAGAATTTATGTTGAAAAATTGAAAAAACTGATCCAAAAGTCAATTTTTTCGATTTTTCAATATGAATTCTTGAATTTCGCCCCGAATAAGTAGCATTTTGGTTATTTACAGGAAATTTTGCGATCAAATATCCTATTTAAAAATAGACATGAAACCTATAGAATCAATTAATCGGAATAGAGCGTATTATGCGAGGTTGTATGAA
>JAPYYW010001150.1:0-34321 GCA_030522545.1 Cremastinae sp. A BG-2022a
CAAACCTACTTTATTAAGGGTGATTTTTAAAGATTTTTGCAAAACGAAGCGAATGGCGCAAGAATCACGTTAATTCATCCATTTTTCAAAAAGTTATGATACCTTGAATATTTTTGAAAAAATTGAAAGGGGTATACCTTAAAAAATTCGCAAAAATTTTTGAATTTTTTTTTCTCGATATTAAGAGCCTATTTGATCGGAAATTGCCTGTAGATAACGAAAATGCTACTTATTCAGGGTGAAATTCAAGAATTCCTATTGAAAAATTGAAAAAACTGACCCAAAAGTCAGTTTTTTGGTTCATTCAATATGAATTTTTAGATTGCGCGCCGAATAATTATCATTTTTGTTATCTACACAAAATTTCCGATCAAATAGGTTCTTAAAATAAAGAAAAATAAATTTTGTCTTTAATTTTACGAATTTTTGAAGAAGGTTGATCCAAAAATCGGTTTTTGACTTGTTCAATACGTTTTTTTTTCGAAATATTTTTTAACATATATGAAACACTATAAAAAATACTATTCCCTCACGATACTCGCGTCAAATTAATATCTGTCATCGAGCCCCGTCTTCGCAATTATACTTTTATCATTTATTCACACGGTGAAAAAATGCGAGAAGGAATTAAAACGGCAGTAAATGAAAAAAAAGAAACATACGCAGAGCGCGTCGAGAACGGCTTGATGAAAATTTAAGATTTCTGAAAGAGTATGCAACAATATCGCTGCGAGGGTGGAACAAGAGAGAGAAAAAAGCGCACATATATATCAAACGAACAAAAGTCCGGGACTTTTGAAAAATGTGGCGCGCCTCCTCGCGGAGAAGAATTTTTTCCCTAAATTAATTAGACGCAATTACCCGAGAATTCTTTTTTTTTATTCCTCCTTGGAAGAATACGATACGGGGTCGTGGGAGGAAAAATATAATAATAGAGAAATTCCTGCCAGGAAAAGAGAGCTTCGTGTATAGCGCGTTTTATACCCTCGGCTTATTCGTTACCTATCTCTCTCTCTCTCTCTCTCTCTCTCTCTCTCTCTCTCTCTCTCTCTCTCTCTCTCTCTCCCTCTCTCTCTTCTCCTCTCTCTCTCGATGCGCATGCGTCATCCGATTAAAATTACTAATTAGCTAATTAACTTAAGCGCGCGCGCATGCTCGCGGCGTCCCGCTCGCTCTCCGTCTCCGTCGGCCGCGGTCTCTAAGTAAGTTGACCGCTTGATTATGATGCATCGCTTCGGAGCTACCTCGCGAGAACGCGAAAAAAGAGCCACAAAATACTAACGAAGAATAAAAAGGGATTTTTCTTCCGTATCATATATATACATATAATAATATGTATATGTATACATAGCCGAATAAATATAGTTTATTGTGTACGAAATAACTATGACTTTTCTTCCTCTCCGACGATGCTGTCTATCAACGATAACGGGAACGAAATCTTTTTCCCGTCGCTTTTTTTTTCTCTATCCAGCAATCTCGATTCGTCCAAGCGAAACCGATCGATCTCCGCACTCGCGATGACAATGGAAAATTAATGCATTATCTTTCCCGGGGCATCGAACGGAAGAGGGACATTTTTTTGACACGCTCTTTTATGCAATTATATCGTATAATAACTCGTACATATACAGATATATTTTATATATTTTTCGCTCACATTTCCAATATTTCTTTTCAACATATTTGTCATTTATTGGTTCATCAATTTGCATTAATACGTTAATTTGGAGAAGAAAAAGGTTGAGAGACGCTCTCGGCCTTATTCTCTGCACGGAGAATTTAGCAATGGAGAATCAGAGCTGAGAGATTGCGCAAACTGCTGTCTTGCTTGATATAGAAGTATAAGTATATTATATATATATATATATATATATATATATATATATATATATAAGCGTGTGTGCACATTGCGAATTCTCCTCTTACTGATTCTCGCGCCAAGGTATCGCGCGTCACGAGTCCAGAAGTGCTTTCCCGTGTTCCTTAACTCTCCAGTCCTGTTTGCCACGCTTCCTCTCCCCCCCTCGGCCCCGATTCTCCCTCTCTCTCTCTCTTCAGTCTTCGTATTCTTCTTCAACGTCCCGTTTACGAATAATCGGGAAAAATAGTCACTTCCTCCTCGTTCGAGTCTATCAAATCTTTTCTTCTCCTTTTATTTCCCCTTACCGCGCGTCCCCGCCGATTTATTTATATATCTTTATCCCTGATTAGAGCGACGCGCGAAAAAATTTGCACGGAATATATATTTTGTATATACACAGGAGAAAACTTTATTTTTTTATTCTATTAAATTTTGAGGTCTTTTTTTTTGCTCTTGGCAAAGTTCGCCAGGGGTCGATTTGTCTCTCTCGCTCTTTTAGAGTTTAACAAAGAGTGACGCTTCCCAGCTCGACAGAGTCCGAGTGTCGAGGACTCTCAGGGCCGATATATCATAGTTAAAGCTTATTTTTCTCGAAAAAAAAATTGCCCGCATCAATGCACAATTTGGAAGTAAAAAAATTTCGTTTGTCCGAGATTATATTTTCGTTGAACGCGAATGGGAGCCGGCGCCCTTTGGAAATTAATAAAGCGACCGGGACGAAACTAAACAGGCAATCAAGAAGAGATTGACGGGAGTGGCCGTTCAATTGAAATTTCTTTAAACCCCCATCTCGGGCACAACCACTTGTGTCCACAAAAGAACGCACGTATACACGTATCCCGTTTGGTTTACGATGCGGGCTTTCGATGCGCTTTCTCCCGAGGAAAATTCGCCCAACAACTTTCGTTCCAACCAATTAAATAATCCGTATATATATACACTGGAGAGTATATAATACATTGCTTTTCATCAAAACGAATTATAAAATTCTCTTTAAATAAATGAAATACGGGTCTACTTGAATTTTTGGATATTTTTTGCCCAAATTGTTCAATTGTTAAATTTCAAAAAAGTGTATTCGAGTAAATTTTATTAGCTTTTGAATGAATCTTGTTTTATTTTGATCAGATAATAATTGTACCCGTGGTAAAGATTTTTGCTTATCAATTCAAATAGGGACAAAGTGACGTTATCAAAAGTTGGGGACGTAATACAATGGAACGAATTTTTTTTTCATGACCTATTGAAAGAGTATTACAAAACATTTCTAAAAATCACTGAATGCCCTCGATCTGACAATTTCTGGCAATGCTGTAGCCCCAGGAAGTCAATTTCGATGAAATTTGTTACAGTATCGTTTGTAAGGGTCACAATCAGCTTGATGATAATGGAGTTGATAAGAAAATTTGGACGAAAAAATATCCGAAAATTATCTCGATATTTCCCCTTACTGTAATTATTGAAAAAAAAATATATTGACATTTCTATGTAAAACAAAAGAGAAAAAGTGTAAAAATTAGCTATATAAATGAATAATGCGGGAAAATATGGAAAATAATGAAATGCGTGGGTGGAGATGAGGTTTATATCGCGAGCATTAACCTTCATTCCGTCTGCACAATTCGGCTAATTGAACGGATCGTCCAGATTGGTACAAATATATACAAGTGTTGGCGAGGGGTAGCTAGCTATCTATATGCATAAATATTCCGATGATTTGGAGCTTTGGCTATAATAATCAGCTCGCTCGATAGGAAACGTTTCGCGGTTCGGATAAAGCCGGGAGAACAATAATTCCAGCGATGGAGCAAAAGGCGAGGAGGGAAAAACGGGCAGAAACGACGGATGAAAGCTTCTACGCCAACGTTCATTTGCTATACTAATTGAAATCAAACATGAGGCCTGACCCCATCAGTGTTCGACAAAATCCATGCTCCGATGGGATTCATCATTTTATTCGTCCTTTTCTCTCTCTCTCTCTCATTCGTATCGGTATACAAGCCCGTTAATATCAAATGTAAATGATTATTCGTCGTATTTCCGTCATGAAACTAGCACATGTCAAACCCAAAAAAAATGCTCCGGGACTGTTTCTCCACATCGATCCCTGGCACATCTGTCGAGCGCCCAAAGGCTTTCGAAGGTCTTCTACCTCGTACTCTTTTTTTCTAATTAAATTAATGACGACAAGTTAGAATGCTCCAACAGTTGGAGCGAAAAATTCTCATCTCTCGATCGACCTAATATTTGTTTTTCCCTATATATAAAAATTGTAATCGTACTTGAAAATAATTCCAGATGCAATAAATTAAAGAACATATAATCTCCTTATACCTAAAATTACGGAAGCATTGGAACAAGATGAAAGAAGTGACGAGAACGTATAATCGAGGCGAGACTAATGGACGATCGATAAAAAGTCTGAAAAAAATTGAAATGAAAATAAAAATAAAAAAAATACACGACAGCAGGAAAGAGCGCGCGAAGAAAAATCGTGGAGACGAAAATCTCTTTCATCCTCGGTGAAAGAGAGGACACGAGAATAACGGTGGAAATACAACGCGATGAGGGGGGGAAAGTTACGCCGAGAGGGGAAAAAGGGCGGAGGAGAGTAAAAAAAGTCCATTGACCAATGGCAATTCGGCGTGTAATAGGCGCATTGGTCAATTAACACGAGAGGATCCGTCGCCGTTGCTGATGCTGCGTGCGAGTAACAATAACGCCCGAGTTTTATACGTGACGCGACTGAAATTGAAGTTTTTGTTTCCAATATTAATTCTAGCACGGAACGCGCGGGATGAAGGCTTTTAATTGGCCGGGCGAGTGTTCTATGGATCACCACGCTCTCTCTCTCTCTCTTTTTCCCTTTTCTCTTTGACTTTCGTGCGGACTTTATATGTACATATATTTTTTCCGAAAGCTTCATGCAGGATTCCGCACTTATTCGGCCACGCAAAAAAAAAAATTGACAAATGTCGCTCGTTCGACCGTTTTTTTTTTCACCCGCCGATGGAAAGATTGGACCCGAAAAACATATACAAAAGGTGAAATGAGATAAAAATAGCATAAGAATATAACGAAACGTCAGTCCCGGCCTCGCTCCTTTCAATCGAGCTAATTTCGAGCGACGTCACGCTTCTTTTTCGACCGGAAAACGAAAAAAGGGAGAAGATCAAGCGGAAAATGTGGATGAGGATGTACCGGAGAAATCCTGGCGTTGCAGGACGTAATTTATTCGGAAGGCGCTCTCTCTCTCTCTCTCCCTCCGGTGCAAGAGAGTAAAAAGAAAGTGAGAAGTAAATCGATCACGTAAAAACGATGAATTTTTTTTTCCGAGGAAGCAGAATAAATGGAAATTTTTTTAACGTGCCCGATAAAAAAAGGAGGGAGGAAAAGAGAGAGAGAGATAAAATTGCTTCACTAACGTAAATTTGATCCGTGGGAAATGTTTTCTAGCATCCTGCGACGATTTAACCTCATTTTTGTATCTACTTTTATAAAATCTATATCACGTGCCATTTCCGACGACGCTTCCTGTATACATCTTTCTCGCGCGTCATCCCTTCGAAAAAAGGACTTTTGAGAGAGAGAGAGAGAGGAAACGCAACGTTCCTCATCTCCGTCGAGCGAGGAGCCAATATTTGTTCGCGTCTTCAAGGCCGTAATTTGTTTTTCCCACTCTCGAGGAAGCAAGAGGTGAAGCGACGTCGTTCGAGACGACGCTCTTATTCGACTCTGATGTAAGAAACGGACGCGAGACTTCTCCGGCTCTCTCGCCTTCCATTTTTGCCAGACGAACCATTTCCGGCTTTAATAACTACTTTGCTGCCCCCCCCCTTCCCTCCCCGTTGCGAAAACGCTCGAATTTCTGTACCAGGCCGGCGACAAATCGTCTACGCACACAAAAGGGACGGATTCGGAGGCTTATCCTCGTATCGCGACAAGTTTACGCGGACCTCGCGAAAAGTTCGACGGAACGGTTAGTCATCGCGTGTGTGTGTGTTTTTGTGTGCTGCGTGTACGCGAGATAGATCGCCGAGCGAAGGGCCCCGTGGGTAACGCTTCCCTCGCTTTTCCCCCCGTGCCCTACAGGTCGCACAACTTTCGAATAGATTGCGTTAGTGCTCCCCGGACGGCTCTAGGCGATTAGACGCGAGCGTACAATCTCTTCCTCTTCCACTCTCTCTCTCTCTCTCATCTCCGTGAATTCTTAAAAACCTCGACTCTGCGTCTTCGTTTATACGATTTTCTTTATTTTTCAATCAATATTTTATTGGATTTTAATATTTCGTTATAGTTGAAAATATATGTACGAAGGACGCCTTTCGTTCAGAATGTCAATTCATTAGTTTGAGATATTAGAAAAACATGATGAATTCGATATTTTTCGTGATAATTCATTTTGGTATTACGTTGAAAAGATTTACATGAATTTTCGCGAAATAATCTCTAAAAATGTTATTTAAGGTTGTTCGATAGTTAAATGCAAAAAAGGTGTCGCTTCCCTTCACGAAAAATATGTAGTGTGTCCTTAAAAAGTTAGCACATTACGAATTTTTTGAAAATATTAATCAGTAATCATAGAAGAAACATGATTATGCTATTTTTATTGAATTTTCCTCACTTGTACCGAACTTGGAGAGTGTTCAATTTTTTACAAAATGGAAAAAATGAAAAATTTCCACTGCAATGATTTTTTTTTCTCAAAAACTGGACGGTATATCAAGCTAACTCTTTTTATATAAATTTTGCATGTGGTTCTCTAACATAATTATTTTTTTTCATAATTTTCTTAAATATAGTTTTCAAATTATTTTGATGGATGATTTTTTTGTGACGTTTCGATGGAGAAATCGCTGAGCTTAAACGTCAAATATCTTAAAAACTAAACGGTAGAATTACTCAATTCTTTTTTCATTCAATTTATTTTCATATAACATATAATTTTTCCTAAATAAACGGTTTTTGTTATCGAACTACCTTAACTTACGAGTGGGAAGGAAAAAAAGAACAAGAAAATAAGTTGCTGCAAATCAATATTTGAAATTTAAGATCATTCAATGACAGGTCTACTCTCTATGTGATTGCACAAACAAAATGATGAAACATTTTTTAAAAATTATATGAAGCTTCTTTAACGCCATACAAAGATCAGAGCAAAATTTACAAAAATTACAAACTTCAAACACGTGCTCTTATGCTGGGAATAAGATACAAAAAATAGTTATTTTTACCAATTAATATCTCAATTAGGAGCTTCCTAATTCTCATGAAATTTTTACACAACCTTTTAGAGATACAACTTAATATTATGTATAATTTTCAAAAAATGTCCATCATTCTCGTTTTTTAAGACAACATATCCTTAAATAAACGATTTTTGCTATCGAACCACGTTAATTTACACGTAGGAAGGGGAAAAAAAACAATTTAATGTGACAATCGTGGTAGAAGTTGCTTAAATAGCGCGTGAAAAAGGGTCCGAGAATTAAGAGGATTTGGAGAAAGCGCAGAGAGGATTCGCGTGGAAAGGAAAATGCACGTAAAGTGCGGCTTGCTGGCAATGCGGGATGCTGACTGACGCTGTGGCCCCGAGCTCCCTAATGGAGTCAACAAACAAAAGTGAATCGATTTGAAATAATGGCACGCAGTCGAGTGCGCGAGAGAGAGAGAGCGAGAGAGAGGTTGCGGGCTGGCGCGCGACAAATAAAAGCACTCAGCGTGAGCGGCTTTATCCTTATACAACTGTCAGACGTCTTAACACTCTTTCCCCACCGCGCGGTACTCTCCCCACTCCGCGACTGCACCACAAAAAATTCGCACCTTCCTCGCGAGACCGAATTTTGCATCAATCCGTATTCATTTGTGAAATAATAAAAGTGTATCATAAAAAAAAACAAACAAACATAAAACAAACAAGAAACTAAAGTTTCAATTGACTGAAAAAAAAAAAACGTTGGACCGGATGACAAAAGTGAGACAAATGAGCGTGTTTTTCCATCGAGCTCGACAGCGAGAGTGAAAAAAAAGGTTAATAATCCGAGCGACATTCGATTACTGGGTAAAAAACACGAGAGTCGCGCCCTCTGGCGTTGAGATGGTTGCGCACGAGTGGAGGATCGCGGGACGCGTACAATTTCGAGAGCGAACGATGGCTACTTGGAGCACAGCGTGTGTAAACAGGGCGCAATTAACGTGCGAGCATTAAATATGTACGAGGATACGGGAGATAGACGCGCGCGAGAGAGAAAGAGAGAAACGCGATATTTGGGTATCTGCGCGATGCTAGCGCACCCTCTGTCGGCGGACGCAACAAACTGTTACGCTCGCGCTCGTATGTGTGCGGGCAGTCGCGGCGTCGCGCGAGAGAGAGAGAGAGAGATGGATAGAAAATAAACGAGAAGGGCCCACTCATCTCCTTGATGTTGGCACAGCCGCTTGATTAGCTTCGCCATATTTACATATCATTAGCCAATTGTTTGTACGAACCGGAATTCCCACGTTCGCGTTCGTCCATTTATATATCTCAACTGTTTCAATTCCTATCCGCGCTTCTCCGCGTCTGCACGCGCCTCCCACCAGCCATCACCCATTCGCAGCTCGACGAATTAATTGAATATTCAATTATCGGCGTTTATCTCCGCCGAAAATCCATTACCTCGTTTTACTTCGTACAAAATTCATTATTATTAATTGGAATGTGATGATCGCCCCCGCACCTGCCTCTCGAGAGACTCCGATCTCTCGACGAATGTCACGCGACCATCGAGCACTTTTTTTGTTTTCAGAGACCCCACTTTTAACGGATTTTTTCATAAAAACAATTGTCAAATCGATACATCTCGATATTTCGTGTAGTAAATTGTGATCGAACGTGACCTTTGAGGTCACGGGACGATTTTAACGGTACATTGCTCAAAAAAACTCGCCGTTTGCATCAAACGTCGATTTTTGTTTGACGAAATATCGTCAATTTATGATTAACTTCGAAGTACATATTTTTGTCGCGCGACTATATCGAGCTTTTTTTCAGAGACCCATGCGCCCCCGCTTTTAACGGATTAAAAAAGAACAACTGACAAATTGATACATCTCGATCTTTCGTGCACTAAATTTCACGAAATTAACGATTTTAACGGTACATTATTCAAAAACTCACCGTCTGCATCAAGCATCGATGTTTGCTGGGCGAAATATCTTCAATTTACGATGAACTTCGACGTATTTTTCGATCACCGCTCGCCGTCGTCCATTGCCCGTGAATTGTTCGCGTCGCCGGATTCAGAAGCACTTTTCGTGATTTGTTGTGAGTAGAGGTCACTCGGTTGACTCAAAATATCAATTAGAGTCTGAAAAACGACCGAAAACACACGCACGCACCGTGTAGACCGCGTTCGCTCGGTTTCTCGTACTCCCGGGAGTCGTAGGGGGCGTTCGTGCTTGCAAACAAAACGCGAACACGAGGGACGAGTTCCACTTGCAACCGCAACGGTCTACGCGCTCGAAAAAAATAACGGAAAACCCGTGTCACCGTTTTCGAATGTGAGCGTGGATCTGTCTCGAGATATACTGAATTTATTAGCGTTTATTTCTACTCTCGAAAAGTAAGGTAACATGATAATGATAACCATTTTTGGCTGTTTTTCGTGTTTACTCGATGTTACACTCGTATACCTGATACCTTTCGATGGAATTAACGGGTTTTTCCAGCGTTCCGTGTTTACTCATCTCGTGTTTACGAGAAAAATTTGCGAAATATTTTTCCAATTTGCCAAAATTCTGTTTCTACGCTCGTTTATGAGAACAATTCGTGAAAATTTTGTCCGAATTTGCAAAAATGTTGTTCTTACTCTCGTTAACTTGAAACGACGAAATCGACCAGGCCTCGTAATACTCAGTTTTTTTTTTTAATTGAAAAAAGATAGAAGCAATAATGGAAGTTAAATTTTCGTACCGTTTGATTTCAACTTTTTATTTCCAACGGTGCGTTTTTAGTTTTTTTTTCCAGAGTCGGAACGAAGAGCGACTGTACCGAGGACCAACGGCCAAATGAACGCGTCCGTTGAGATTACGAGCGCGCGCAACTCTTACATTTGTGTCGAAACGCGGGATTGGTCAACGGTAGAAAATCGCGGTCGCGGATTGGCGCGCCGATCGGAGTTTGCAAATGCATCGAAAAAAAACGTTATTTTTAAGGAAACTGAAAATAATATCGACAAAATTTCAATCTCTCCTCTCAAATTGTTTATTCATAAAAAATACGAATTTTTTTTTAAACCTCTTTTTTCATACTTCTCGTTAACATTTTCAGCACAATCACATAATCTTTCAAATTTTCTTTACCAGTACTGGCGTCTCCCTCAGTACTCGCCAGTCAGTAACGAGGGTCAACCGTGTACCGTTCGGTGATAAGGACGTTCGAACGAACAGCAGACGAAAAAGTAGACATAAATCAAATCTTTGCTTCTCTCGTTTCTCGTCTGTGAGCAAATCGATAAACTCTTTTCAAAAGTCCATAATATATGCATCCTCAAGCTGTTAGAAAGAACAAAAGGATAAATAAAATAAACTTTTTGCAGTTTTAACCTAAAAATTCGGTCGCTCGACGTACACAATAGGACAATGACCGAATCATTGCTCCGGTTCTAATCGTTCGCAAGTTATCGATAAATTTTGTAAATAAATAATTACACAATTCGTAACCGAAAACATTAAAGGGGAAAATAAAGAGTTTAAATTGCTATCAAGGCAGTATAGTAGTAATATGGCTTGGTATCGCAGATTTCAGATGTCCGTTCTTACTTTCTTATGTAGAAATTTTCGACATAATTACATAGTCCTCGTATCAAAACACTACGCGAAGAATCAAGTTTTTTTTTTTCGTCACTTCATGAATTGTCTCGCGAACGATATGTGCGTATTTATATCTCAATCAAGTTGAATCTCAATTGGCTCTATAGGAAGTTTCAGTTTATTCCTCGACGTTTGATGAAAAGTATTTGTATACGTATTGCATAACGATTAAAATGATATTTCGATTAGATTCCGATAATATAAATATGTTTCTTGAAAACATAACACGAACGTTTTTCAAATTGTTACAACGAAATAAACAAAATCAACAAAAAAGAACATTTTCGTTTAGGAGTTAGAATGAAAATATGCTTTTGGGAGCATGCGAATAATGTTTGGCAAGTTGAAAAATAGTTTCGAGTCCTTGTTAAGCATTAATTTTGCAAAACTAATATTTTAGAAGGCGATACCGAGAAATAAAATATTCTCGCGATTTCGGGTATGCAATCCCCCTTCTTCACCTTCACAATTTTTCTAATGACTATGAACCTTTTTAAAACTAGTCACAATTACTTTAAAAAAGTATCCTCGAATGATTGTTCCTTCGTTCGAAAAGCTTTCAGCGTCCTCGCAGTAACAACATTTGAGTACGTTTTTCGGATAATTCAAACTCCATCGTTGTGAAACTTTGGTCGTGATATCTCAAATATATCATCTAAACTATCATTATAATAATAACCACATAAAATTATGTGTTTTACAGTGTCTCTAAGTCCAAGGAGCGACTGTAAAAATACGTCAGCGCGATTTATGAAAAATCTTTCGCAATTGCTCGCTCAGCGTTCTCCCAGGACACGTCTCTTTCTTTCGTCAAAACGGGAAGAACTCTGTGATTCTCCCAAAAAAAAAACGCAGAGAACGAAAAAAGAACATAATTGGTCAGACTATTTTCATCCTAACTATCTCAAGGATTGGCAGTTTTATCACTATTCTCTTGCTTCATAGCGGACTCGAACTGCTCGAGAACTTGCATGCTCTCGGGCGAAACGGTGCTAATTCGCAACCCCTCCATTCCTTCGTCCTTCGTGTCTTCGTCGACGATCGGACAGTCCTGATCCTCGTCGTCCTCGGTGTCCTCGCCGCCTTCTTCGTCTAATTTCAAATTTTGGCATTCCCGACTCTTCGAGTCTCTCGTTATCAATTCGCTCTCGCTTTCCACCTCGTCTTTCCTCTCAGTCGGACTCGCCGCAGTTTCCGGATCAAGCATATCGACGGGGGAGGAGGCATCGTCGGTGGAACTACTGTGTTTCTCTTGGTGCTGCGTCGCTCGCTCGAAATCGCTCGATTTTTTCGACAAGGGAGAGAAAATGTTGGCTATTTCTTTGTCCTCGACGACATCTCTCGCGAGCAAGTCACGCAAGTCGAGGCTCTTCCTTTCCGACCTCATGAGAATTCGGGGCATCTGTCGACGCTCGTACTTGACTCCGTCGTAAAAATCGTGCCCGAAAAAGTGACCGACAGGACGATCCTCCGTCGTTCTTCGACGACTCGGATACAAACGCATCCCGGACTTTTCCCTCAGCGGGATTTGCATCATTTTCGCCTCGTCATCATTTTCATTAATTAACTTTGCTCTAGATGGCGCTGATAAATGCGCTTCTTCCAATTTCACGTGTTCGGTTGATGCGACAAGTTTGCGACACTCTGAGCCATCTCGAGTTGCACTGTCGGCCGAGAGTTCGTCAGAGTTATCGTCGCCTCTTCCACCGTTATTGGCGATTCTTCCCAGTGAGCCAGCTCCTTTATGCAATTCCGACTGGTCAGGACGATCGGCGAGGGAATCGGGCTTGTTATAGCCTGGGAGCAACGTGTAATATTGACCGGCAGGCTCTGATTTTCCCCGGGAGAAGAGACTCTCTGCTTCAATCTTGACTCTACGTTCTCCCGTATTTTCGTACAGGTTTGATCTTTCGATTCCGTCGTGAGCGTCGTCGTTTCCTCCCCCGAGATCGCACGAGATTCCGTCGCTCCTTTGATCGGGTATACCTGAAGATCTGCCGTTGTACGAGAACTCTTGTAGTTCATCCAGGTCGTCGTTGTTCCCGTGGTCAGACGCGACTGGTCGCAGCTGTTGCCGTTTATCCGCGGACTGAACGATTCTCGTGAGTCCTGGTACGGCTCTCGTCGATGATTTTTTCCAGGAGCGGGCGAGCGTCTCGGCGAGGCCTCCGGCGACGAGGCTGATCGCGGAGCCGCGTTGTCCATCGTCGAAAAGTCCTGAGGCTGCTCCCACGCTTTTTCCTTCCTGAGGTCTTGACTCGAGGAACGAGCGAGCCTCGCTCTCTCCGACCTCCCCCCTGCGCTCGATCTGGATTCCTGCCTCCTTGAATTTTTCGTACTTCTCGAAGACTGGAAGCTGGTACGAATAGGAGAACTGGCTCGGGTAGGGCTGCGGCACGTAGGTGACGTCCGACCTTGACAGTTGATTGTTAATGACGATTGTTGTGGTGTTGAACGGCTTGTCTCCCGAACCGGGGGCGAATGATCCACGCGAGGAATCGCCATCGTCGGACTCGACGATCTTGATCCCGGACTCGCCATCTCTGCCGGCGGCGAACATTCCAGCGGGCTTGGCGATTGGTATTCCCGTGGCGATGGTGTTTGGCGTGATCGGGATGATAAAGGTCGAGCCTGATAGCTTGTTGATGCACCGAGTTCGACCGATGATTTGTTGCTTCCCATTTGAACCAATTTTATAAAGTCTACAAGACGTTTTATCGATCTCTGGGTCTTCTCCTGCTTTCCCAACAACTCCTGGCGCGTACGTTGCTGGAGCTGAAAAAAAATAAGCTCATGAGCAATGCAAGTACGTATCCTCTTCACTGTTTATCTAAAATTTACAAACATGCATTCTTACTTGTGCAAAAAAAGTTTTTGAAAGTTATCCTCAGTCGTACGCTATCCGACAAAAGATTCTTACACTAAAACCTTTGAGAATATACGATAATCTAAGTACGAAAATCTGAACGCCAATATGTTAAACTTTTTTTAAAAGTAAATATGAATAATACTGCAAAAAAATGAATGCAGAACGAAAGAGGTTGCAGGTTTGGTATGCGACAAAAAGCAATGAAACATTTTTAGATTCAATTGTAACACCGAACATCAAAGATTGGAAGAATGAAAATAAAATGAAGACAATTAGAAATAATAACGGGCATTCCAGATAAATAAATAAGTTTATCAGTTTCTCAATGTATGTTTCGTTCTTTCTGGTTTTCTACGCAGGCCACAGGACGAACCTGAAGTGACTGGCCGAGCAGTTGAGATCGCTTTTCCAACTCGTAAACCTGCAATCTCAGATCCGAGTTTCGCTCACGTTCCTCATATCTTTCTCTCTCTTTTTCCTCTGCAATACATTTTGCGTTCAACACGAGGAATGAGTGTTGTGGATTTGTAAGATGTTTAGTGTATTTTTTTACTGTTCGTTTTCTGTTCATCCTACACACGTGATCGACCAAAAAGTTCTTCCTGAATAGACAAAGAGAGCCTCGTACTCGCCAGGGAGGCTTGCTTCGGCGACGATTTACGAGGAAATACTTATAATCATCGATCGTCGTTTCTGTTTACGACCCAGGTACGTAACCTCCTTGCAGTCAATATCTAAAATTTCGTAAGCCTCTGTGTTACGAGTTTCAACGTACTACTATCGATTTTTTTCCTTCCTCTTTCGTATCGTGAATTCTGCTAACTATATTTTATTTTCAACATCTTTACTGAATTGTTAAGCCGGAGAGCCAGAACTTTTTTGTCAATCTCATGAAATTTGAGCACGAGTGTCGTTTCGTTTTTGCTTCAAATTGAATAATCATTTAACTCTTCGGGAGGAGAATAGAAATGTTCATTCTTCGCCGTATTACCTAGCTCCTCGTTCTTTACAGGATTCGCCACGTCCATTTTTCTCAGAACGCACTTCGGACAAAGCCTGGGTGGCGGTGGCGATATCGTGTGACAAGAGACGTGATAGTGTGCCTCGCAATTCTCACAGTTCGTCATTATACCTGTGTCATTACTTGAATGAGAAACTTTGCCCAAACATTGCTCGAAGAGCAAAATTTTAAAAATAAATAACTATACTTGCCTGGATTTCTGCAATTAATGCAGACGGCGGTGTCGTTCTCAATTCTCTCGATCGTGAGACCCGATGGCAAGCCCGGAATGTGTACGGTCTTGCTCGCGGGCTGGCTGATTTTCGCGGGGGCGCATGTCGACTGTGGATTTTCGTTTTCCACTCTCGAGCTCTTGTTCGGATAGACCCGACTCTCGGACATGCTTCGCAATATATTTGGTCTGTTGGTTGCTTTTTGGGTTGGTATCAAAGATTTGGCGTTCGTACGCGACGGTGGAGAGACTGACTTTGGCAGAAGTACGAGATTCGACGACTTTGTGGAAATCGGCGGTGGAGACGGTCCATTCAAACGTGCCGTGGTTTGCCGGGTTTGCGGCACGTTTCCTGCTGACTGAAGGTAACTGTGGCGCTTCTTTTTCTGTTTGTTGAAAAAAAAAAGAAAAATACATTTTTACATATTTTTACATTTTTTTTATATATTTTGTGTACTATTTTGAAGAAAAATTTTTTTTTTTCAATTTATCTCACCGTTGGAACGTCCCAACTGGAATAAACGAACTGCGGATTGGCCGTACTGCGACGTTTCCTCTCGGCTCTCCTGTTTTGCAGCTCCGCGGATTTCAGCGTCGTTATCAGTCCCAGGACTTCGAGGAAACTCAGCTGCTCGGTACACTTTACTCTCCGCTCGTCCAGAGACTCCTCGGACATTTCGCGCTTTATTTTGCGCGCGTCGTCCTCGACAGAGACTTCCATTACCTCGTCATCCGCGGACAACGTTTCCACCGAGACTGACCGATCTCTGAAAAAAATGCAAATTCCCGCAAGTTCTATATTTCTGTATTTAAATCAATTTAGATTTGAAAAATAGTTCCAACTCACTTTTGAAGAGAATTCTTGCGATGGGACGGGATGTCGCCATTCTGGACAACGTCCTCGTAATCCTCCTTGGCAGGCGCGAGTCGTATGTTGTCGAGACCGTTGCCCACGACCCTGACTGGATTAGTTTCCTCCTTCCTCGACTCATTGTCCGCGGTTATGTGATTGTTGTTGTTCAGTCCGAGCAGCGAGGCTACCGAAACTTTTACCTCGTTCGCGTTCACCGCCTTGAATTCGTCCACTTCCTTGCGCAAGCGTTGCACCACTTGCTTCTGCGCATTTCAAAAAAAAATCAACGAATCAAACTCTGTCTCATTCCAAAAAAAAAATCTCGTCTACGTGTCAAAACAAAAAAAAATTTATCCAAAAATCACTAAATTATGGACGTAACAATAATCGAAAAGGGGACAAAATTTTATTCGTTTACTCGCGAAAGTCGAGCTCGAAAAAGTTATCGATTCCCTGACCTACGTTCTCGGGGTTACGAAAATCCACAGGTCTTTGCAAACTCGAGAAGAGATTTCTTGTGCGAGAACAAACTCCCAGAGCGAAAATGTATTCGGGAGCGATCGATCATTCCTTCGTAAGCTCGACATTGCCCTTTCTCGAGTTTCTCGAGTAAAATAATAATAAAATAATAATTGGGACTCGATCCTTGTTATTATTTTTTATCTCTGTTATCCGACAAGTCAGAGATGAATATTGATAGTTGAATTAATCGAGAGTGTCCGTCAACCGTGAGTTTTTAATCCACGGAAACGGATCGAAACAAGTGAAAACTTTGGCTGCGTCAACTTCAACCGAGAACTAGATCTCCAACCTTTTAAGGACCCGTGCAACTTCGCGGTCGAGTTGTGAAACTTTTTGATCGAGTAAGAATTCATACATACTGCGTGCCCGAAGATTCGTTCCTATACTGTGAAAATAAAAAGAAAACGATGAAAAATCTGACTACGCTTGTCTCGTTGAAATTAAATTTCATTCATCGATCGTTGAATCGATGAAGAGAGGCATTTTTTTTCCTGGTTTTCCATTCGAAGAATGAGACCTGGGAATGGTCGTTTCTGGAAAAACAAGTTCAGGAAAAACTTTTCGCGTGGAGAAGAGAAAGGGCGAAAATTCTTTGGCGCTCGATGACTTTTCTTCTTATCGTTTCCGTGGTGTCCACGAGAGTTTAAGTGGGGGCTGCGGTTTCAACACTGTGAAACACGAGAGAGAAAGAGCCGTCGGGAGAACGAGAGAGAAGCAAACCCGAAGATCAATAAGAACGCGAGAACTCCAGCTTTGGCGCGATGCTCTCGTAAGCGTTATATAGAATTCTATTGGCCGGAATGGCGAAGGCGGGCTTTCCGAATATCCCGAGGGATTCCGTCCTCTTTGTCCGACGGATTTACCAAACAAAAAAAAAACGAAAGAAAGAAACAAATTTATATTTCTGCATTTCTCGTTCAGGGCTGAACTTGTCGTGAGAGTCACCAGGGAGAAAAATTTTGTTTAATCAATTCGAACATTTGGAGTTGGAGAAATATTAAGAGTCTTCGGAAGCGTTCGGGGAAAGGATGATGAATTCCTCTCTCCTTGGCTCGCTCGTTAAAATCGTATCAAAAGTTTGTCCCTGCAGAGTGAGAAAATGTGGAGTGAGCCAGGCCAAATTACTCTCGTTTATGACTTCATGGCCCAACGATTTATCAATTATTAATCGTAACTCCGCCTTCGTAAACGACATTTTGAACTTGCGAACCTTTCTTACACGTCCTACATTTTGTATATAACAATCCAATTTCCACCTCGACCAATTCAAGAAACAAACTTGTTCGTTACTTTTTCTATGTCGAGACTAAATTGAAATTTCAACAAACTTTGATAATCAGCTAAAAAGATTAGCAATAAGCGTTTCAATATAATTATTTCAATAATGAAAAAAAAAATATATATATAAATTGAAAACGGTATTTCACACGATAAGGATTCGTCTCTCTCGCTCACGCGTACGGTCCGACGATCGATGTTTCTTAGGGATGTGCGCGTCACACTGCAGCAGACGAGAAGTTGCGAAGATTCCCTCGTGGTCTTGGGGCTACAAAGCGACAGAAACGCGACAATCCGAGTCTCCAACATTTCTCACATCTTCCATCGCTCCAACTTTGCTTCGAGTAATTTTTATTGCCCTTTTCGAAGCTCTCGCAACAAGTTTCCAACTCGGGCTCATTTTATCGCAAGTTTAATAAAATTCTTCGTTTTTTTTAAGCATCAAACCTCGTGTCTCTTTGCCGCATTATTTTTTATATTCCAAATGATTATTGTTTCAAAGTTGTGTTTTTTTTTCTCTCATCGCTTCTAGGAACGTCGAGATTACCGATTCGTTATCGGGGATCCGTCATTTTATTTATAACCCGGGGATAATATGATGAACACGCGAGTCTGCGAATCAGCGGAACACAAGCCGGTACCAAAGTTTTCTGGGTTACCTGGTCGGCTCGATGAGAGTCGCGTGCCCGACCTTGCTCTCTGGCCACATCGCGCGCTCGACAATGTCCTACACAGATTGCCACCTCAACTTCATTAAAAAAAAAAGCAAATTCTGAACGTCAATAATCGAGTAACCGCCGTTTATACAATTATTTCTCGCAATATCTCCAAAATATTTGATAAATTCTGGAAAGGGCGAAAGAAAATTCTTTCGAAAGACATTTTATAAAAAAAAAACTTTCACAAAAGTTGTTTTTTTTAGCATGCTCGATAACTAACCTGGTATCGTCCGAGGGACACGATGTGAAGTTGAATTTCCCGGATTCTCTCCAGGATGTCTGAATTCTGAGAAGAAAAAAAGATTCAGATATGAGAAACGCCTCTCATGTTTGCGACGAAATGAGGATATATTTATATCGACTTTCGTGTTATTTTCGTTAACAAAGAAAACTCACGTTCGGATCATCCTTGAGTTTTTCCACGTAAATCTGAAACAAAGTACGAGAAAAAGAGAGTGAGTGCCAGGACAAAGAGGAGTATTATCGAGTGAGGGGGCGTATGAATTTATAATGATTTTTTTTTCGGGATTTTTTGAGCTCCTCGATTTTCGCCGGGTTAACAATTCATTTACGGGGCAAAGAGAATCCAAGTACGGAAACAAATTACAAAGTGCGCGCGCGCGCGCGAGTGTCTATACAGGAGACTAAAAACTTCAAAGCCAGTTATGTAAAGCCCTGTCTCTCTCTCTCTCTCACTCGGCGCGTAGTCGCGTGGCTCTATAACAAGCGATGTACGAAACGGCGAGGAGACGACAAGCGTGTGCGTGCTCCGCGCGCTTGAGAGATATAATCGAAAGAGAAAGAGAGAGTCAAAAGAATACGGTCTACGAACGAGAGGCGAAGCAAGCGCGTAACCAAACATAATCTAACGCCATTGCCGTTCTCCAAGCCGACGAAACTGTTTCTTTCTCGTTCCACCGAAGCGTGATACTTTGGGCGAGTTTCATTTATTGTCCAAAATTTTCACAAAGCTCCAAAACCAATGTAAACCCAAAATTTTCACAAAGCTCCAAAAGCAATGTAAAAAGGATAGAACACGGTCTACGAACGAGAGGCGAAGCGAGCACGTTAATTTAACGTCATTACCGTTCTCCAAGCTGACGAAAGTGCTTCTTTCTCGTTCCACCGAAGCGTGATACTTTGGGCGCATTTCATTTATCATCAAAAATTTTCACAAAGCCCCAAAATCAATGTAAATTGGATAGAATACGGTTACGAACGAGAGGCGAAGCGAGCGCGTACCCAAACATAATCTAACGCCATTGCCGTTTTCCAAGCCGACGAAACTACTTCTTTCTCGTTCCACCGAAGCGTGATAGTTTGGGCGCGTTTCACTTATCGTCCAAAATTTTCACAAAGTCCCAAAATCAATGTAAAAAGTATAGGACGTAGGCTTTGTGGGCGATAAGTGGAATTCGCCTATTGCGTCAAAAGCCGGGACGGACCGCGGGGAATTTGAGAAAGCGCGACACCGCCGAGTCTCGAAAATTTTATTTCGATCGATCGAAAATTTCATTAAATCCCGTCGACGGGATACGAAAGAAGCGCAGCCGACGAGATAAATTGCTCGCGAGGACTTAAACTCGTTCGGAAGCTTCAAAATGTCCGGTAGAGATGCACATAAAAGTTTGGCCAAGTAGCAAACTCGCCCGAGCGAAGTAGCAAACTCAACGAAATCTGAAAATCAATTTGTCACGTGTTCTCGTTTCGCGAATCTACCCGAGTCCCCACTCCGCGGCAAAATTAATTCTTATTTTCGCAGAAATAATGAAATCTGCTCGCGGAGCCGCGAAATGAAAATTGTAGGAAAAAATGTGCGATAAAGGTGCACAAGAGTGCTCGGATCGATGAAGACGAGAATCGGAGAGCTCGCCTGGAAAATTCTTCATCGCGTCCAATATTTTTCACTAGACTGAAATTTATTATTGCGAAACGTGAAAAAAAATAAATGTTGGATAAGTAAAGAATTTTATATAAAAGCAGGATGCGCGAAAGCAGAAAGTATTTCAATAACGACAATCGATAACGCGCTCAACGAGGCAGGTTATTATTGTAATTATTATTGAATTCGATAAATCGCCATTGCGGGACGATGCAACGCATCTAATCAATGCCGTCATCTGTCTCTCGGAAATTCTCGACCAGTGAGAAGCGTGAAGGGACGGGAGAAAAAAAAATAAACAAAGAAGGAGCGGAATGATCGAATGGGCTAGAAAAAAATTGTCGCATCGTCCGGGGTCGTCAAGAAAACATAAAACGCGAAAAAAAAGAGAGAGAGACGAGCGAAGAAAACTCGAAACCGGAATGCATTTGTGTGCGTGCGTGTTATTACCCTCGTATGCACGTTGCTCACGAGCGTACACAGTCGTCGCGGGTGAAGCGAGAGAAAAATACGTTTTGATACACGGAACGATTGAATTCGCGTTTCCGATAAGAGAAAAGAAAAATAGCGGAAGCGGGACTGCCGCCCGGAGGACGGGGGAGTTACGCGAATACGTTAAAAAATATGACAAGTTGCAGTAACGAAGTAAAGTTTGCTCGCCGTGACGAGAGAGAGAGAGAGAGAGAATAAAAGTTTCTCACGTTGTCAGAAACGAATTGGCGAGGCGAAAAAAAAAATAAAGAGAGCGTCGAGGCACGAGGACAGAAGCGGTAAACGCGCATGCAGAGACATTGTAGTATTTTTTTTTAATCGTAGCGAAGAAAAAGAAAGAGCGAAACGCACGTAGCGTACGAGAACTCACCTGATGATCGCGTATGGCGTTTTTCAGCTTGCTCTGAACCGAGTGTATCTCCAACTGAAGTCCCTTTGATATCTCCATAATCAGGCTCCGACGAGAGAGTGAATTGAAAAATATCGAGGCACGCACATACACGGGCAAACACACAAACACGCACAGAGTTCGATGCGTTTTTATTTACGTTTCTCCCCTTTTTGATCCGCTATTTTAACGGCGTTTGGCGAAAAAAAAAAAAAAACTTTATTTCGCGCGACCTCTCGCTCCTCTTTTTTCCTTCCTCTCAGCTCCGACTCAAGTCTGCATAGTTAACAAGTGTAGCGTATGTGTGTAAAACGATGATGTTTTATGTATATTATAAAAGCGCGTCGCGGGCTCTCTCGCGATCCTGTGCGCTCTCGCCGGGCTCGTTCCGACGACGACGACGGGGCGAAACGACGGGGAACAACGAGAGCGTACGACAAGAGCGAGGAGAGAAAGAGAGAGCGAGTTTCGAGGAAAGTGAGAGCGAGACGGACTCGTACGTGCAGTAACTACCGAGTCAGACGTCAGAGCGCGTCGCGTTCTCCCGGCTCCCCCGTTCGATCTTCAATTTCATCGAAAGCCCGACATTTACCAAATATTATCTCGACTGGCCGCCATCCCGTCTTCCGATTGATAAAAAACTCGTTAAAAGTGCAATTTTTCACTATAAATATTCGAACTCCGCGTCCCCACTTCTCGATACTCGTCTCCTGCTCTTTCCCCCACCGCGCCGTCGGCTGGCGCACTCGCCGTAAACTGGCGCCGCGCTTGGCCGTTTTCGCAACTCCCAACCAACACGCGCCCGCCGCTCCCCCACCCAGAAACTCATATATAATTTGCAACAAACAAAAAACAACAAAAATTACGAACCCGCGACACTTTTCTGTCAGTTTTCCAATAGTTTATGTTTTTTTTTCTCTCCCTCCCCCTCCCCCCCTCTCTCTCTCGATCTACCCATCGTTCATCTCTTTTCTTCGCAAAAAACTCGCGTTTCTTTATTCGTACGAGCGAAACGTTTCGCAAAGTGTGCGCTTTGTAAATAAATTCAAGTTCGATAGATTTTCCTAAATCGAGAAAATCTCTCTGGCCCTGTTATTCGTATTTTCCACACGGAGAAACGCGTGTACGTCGCGGTACAGAGCTCTCAAAACTTGTGTAGTACGCTTTCGAGGCACATCGCCGTCTCGACTACGTGCCAAGAGGTTTGCCGACCCCTCTCCCTTCCTCCTCGTGTCCTGGATTCTCCCAGCAGCGGACACGCACCGAGCACTCTTCAAGCAAACCCTCTTCTTTCCCGCCTACTCGCTTTGTCGAAAAACTCTCGCTGATGGCTAAACGCAGTCAAGTTTTGCCGGGTTGTGTCAACAGCGAAACTTTCAGACATACTTGTTCTCCACAAAAATCGATACTAAAACAATGTATTTAATTATCCGAAATCTCTCTCTATTTTCAAAGTTCAACACGATCGTTTAGCCTCTCCATCTCCCAATTATATCAAAAAGATTATATGACAATATAATTGCGTTCGCAAATTGTAAAAGTGCATTTAATATATATTTAACTGCTTTACTAAACTTGTTTATCAAAGTTTCCGAGATCTTTTCACATCGACTATTGTTCCGTCGCGCTTGTTTTCCCTAACGAGCGAATTGACTCCGATTTAGAATGTTCTTTGAAATTTAACGATGCAAAAGCGCGTTGGAAATAAATGTCGCCGGGAATATTCATTTTTTTAACAAAAACATGCAATAAGTAAAATAATCGAGGGCGTCCGATGCAAAGTAATTTTCAACTAGTTGCTCAACGCACGTCGTTTCGGAACTTTGGAGACCCGCAGAGGGCACCAGTGACCCGATATTGCCAAAATAGCGCGCGCAGATTCACAACTCGCTCAAAAACAATGTCAACAAAGTCAGAATTCCCAACAATTTCAGTCCCCGTATTACGAAGTGGTCCCGTTTTTGGTGAGGTTTCGATTAGCTTTCAACCTCACCTGTGGGATGACGCTAGCTCGAAACCTCACCGATTCTCACACGAATTTCGCACACAATCTTACGACGGTCTAATCACGAAGTGAGGTAGACATGCTCTGTCTCACTCTTATTTGTTTATTTTTTTTATATTTCAGCGAAGCATTCTTGCATTGAAAACCCCAAATGTATGTTATGACAAACGAGTTTTAATATTATTAAAATAAATATCATTCGCTTCTCAATTATAGGTCTCTTTTTCAAATTAAAAAGAAATCTGTGCCACGATGAGTATATTGAGCTCGGGTTTCTATAATATATAAATTTCGTTCCCTCAGCCAGGTTTGGGGTTGGATATTTATTTAAATTTGAGTCTAGGTTTTTTTACTTAATTTCAACAAGGATGAATGAATAATTTCTCCGCTCGCCGGAGCGGGGGGTCACGCATACTAATAAATTTTCGATTCTAACGCCATCAATCGAACGGGGTGCGAAGGAAAAAACGGGGGCCACATCGTCCCATAGAACTGGAGTTCAGTTCTTGGGGATTCCTATTTATCGTGGGTGGCATACCTGACGCGTGTTGCAAATTGCAAAATTTTCGACCAATTGCAATGATTTTGCAAATGGCGGAGGCGTGTTTGTTGTCGCTGATTTTACTAATATCCAAGACTCTAGCAAAATGATGTAATTTGATAGAATTTTAATAATAAAGCTATGTTTTTAATAACGCAAACGGTAGTGTCGAAAGATAGAGATTCGTAGAGGAATTTTACTTTAACGAGGGGAAAGAAAGGGTGGAACGAAATATGACAAACGAGTCTCTGAGTTCGATCGCCGATGACTATTTCTACAATATAAATCCGCTGGCACAGAGAATCGGCGAGGATGTCAAAGCGACGAAGGAAGCCTACGAAGGACTGTGGAACACCCTCAGCCCAGCCGAGAAAAGTCAAGCCATCGACGAGACAATAATACAACCGGAAGTCGCACTCAAGTACACTCGAAAAAACGTCCAACCTTCCAAGGACATGCCGGAGTGGTATCCAAGATTGAGAATCCAAACAGGACTGAAGTACGTGATCGACGAGACTGGTTCGGTGAGCTTTGAAATAATAATAATTAGAATTAGAATTAAAAACTGAAAATATAAATGTAAATTAAAAATTGTTATGAATGTCAGACACTGCGGTGGCGAGATGAGCATTCGGGACCTTTTTCCTTCATGACGCAATCTCAGATGAATCTGAGTTTATCGGACGGTTTGGGAGGTACGGGAGAAAAGACAAGCATCGACCGTAGCTTAGCCGAGACCGATCGTTATGTGACGCCGACAGCTGAAATCAGCAGCGTAGAGAGTTCTTTGGACGAGTACAGTTCGCCTTCGGATCGACTGAACTTTTACCAATCGGACAGTTACTCCGACAGCGTTTTCAACAACACCCAAAGCAGCAACGTCAGAGGCGACAGTCTGGGTAACGAGAACAGCGGCAGCATATTTGCAAAGTTGATAAATAAAACGTCTTTGCTGAAAATGACGGGGAACGGACGTAACGTTAGCGACGATTGTGACGGGTGTGACGATGACACGGAGATTTTAGTATCGCACAAAACAATTTCCATCAGGCAATTTCAAAAGGGTGCAAATTCAAAGAGAAACGAGATGAACATCAATTTGGGCGACTCTCGTCCAAAATCGAGCGACATAAACGAGTCGACGGCCCTACTCGAAACGCCAAGCTCTTACAATAGTTTTCAATCGTCCCACACGAATCAAGAGGACATTATTCCAAAGACTGGTTTCGAGTTCCTAGACAACTGGTAATTTATCGATTTTCGGATTATATTTTTCATTACCACGATATATCAACTCCAAAGATAAACTAGACTGAACGTACTCGTCTCTCTAAGAATATTTTATAAGATATTGCTAGCGACTTGGTCGTGAACGTACTGCAGAAACACTTATCATAAGTTCAAAGTACAAATAGTAATTTTTTATAAATCGAACCGAGCTATTGCGAACTTTCCATCGATCTCAGTATAGGAATCGTACTACTCAGTTTTATCAAATAATTTTTTTAACTACCAATTTTCATATGAGCATAAATTTATTTAGAATGGTACTCGGTCGTTTTTGTACGAAAATTTGTTTATCGACAGAAAAAAAGGCAGTTGTTTATAAAATTGTACATTTTATTAGAATTATGGTAAACGATGTAACTACATCGATCTATTATAGACCTAAACACGATGTACTCGGATCTTTGTAACATTTTTTTTTAATCTCTTTATACACGAATGGCTGCGCTCTTTTGGACGAGCCCGACTATTTACAAAGACATTTTATTTCGTATATAATTTACACTATTAACGATAAAATATACGCTCAATGGCAATACTCTAAATTGATAAATCAGTCTTGCAACTTCGACATATGGACGTTCTTGTTCCTTCTTTCGTTTGTGCGAATTGCAATTTATGGCTAAAAAATAATTCGAATAGTACAGAGAACGCGTTTGATTCTTATTTACAATGAGTGACGACGTGATTTTAAAAATTCAAGAAATTACCTTGACTTCTCTTTTAAATACAAATGGCACCTCGTCTCGATGCAAGGCTCGAGCGGGAAGGTCACTCTTTTTCGCCTATTAGAAAAAAATATAAAACTGTACAAATGAGCAATAGAGACATCCTGATACAAGATGTCGAATCGATAACGAAAAATGGCTTGTGACGTTGGCCTCTCGTGAGCGATTACACGAAAATGAGAAGAAAGTATAATAGCAGAAGAAAGTAATTACAGCAAGAGAGCTTGGAGATGGCAAGATTTGATCGATTTTCTACTGGCAAACGAACGATACGAGGGAGATGAGAGAAGGAAAAATCGATCAGACGTATTCTTCGGAAGGTTTTGGGATGCTGGATGGGAGCCTGAGAGTGCTGGGGACGCGACTCGCGCTGTCGGGCAATTCGGCGATGTCGATGAAAACGCCGACGAGGCTCTCGAAATTGGGTCCCCAGTTGAGAAGGTAATCCCAGCTGAGGGCGGTGTTGGCAGAAGGCGAATCGTTGGCCGGCCTGTAAAGGCTTCCCATGTGAGTCGAGAGATCATCGTCGGACGCGACGAGGGTGCTCAACGAGCCACGAAACGAGCTGTCAAATCCGTCGTAATTAACGCTCGGTGGTAGGGGCGCCTTCGTCGACGGCGACGACTCGTTCGTTCTCTGGGTGACTTGCTCGACGTCGTTCGCCTTGCCGCCGAACATGTCGTCCGGTCTTTTATCACCGACGAGGGAATTGTTGTCGTACTCGATTTCGGAGCACGTGAAGCTATCGTTGCCGCTCTCGTCGGTCGTCGACGAGTTCCTGCGGTCGAGTCGCTCGAGCCTCTCGCCCGGAGGGCTGTGCCTCCTGTGAAGGTGAAGCGGCGGATGGGCACTCGGTCCGCGAGCCTCGCTCGAGGAGCTGACCGCGTCGAGAGTCGAAACGAGACTGGAAGTCCTCGGCCTAGAATTCAACCGCTCGATCTCCTCGGCCGTCAGGCCCATCGGCCCGCTCGGGACGTTGTTCCCGTTCTCGTTGTTCGACTGGGGCGCCTTCCTGCTCGCCGTCGAGCCCGAAAGTTGACTCATTATCGGAGAATTTAGACTTCTCTCGCTGTTGGAATTGAGGGCGTCCTTGCCGACCCCGCCGGAGGAAGAAGTCGTCGCGAGCAGGGCGCTCTGCAGGGGTTTCCCGCTGATGTCGTGCAGAGTCAAGATCCTCGGCTGCTGGGCCGAGAGCTCGCTGCTCGGCGACAATCTCGCGAGCGGCGTGCTCTGCAGCAGCTTCGGAGCGGTCCCGGACGGTTGCCCGACGCTCGGCGGCGGCATTGCCCTCGGTGGAAACGCTCCCGCGTGTCTGTGCTGCTGGCCGTGCTGTTGCCCGTGCTGCTGTCCGTGCTGCTGTCCATGCTGCTGTCCCGCGTGCTTGTGATGATTACCGTAAGAGCCAATCGGGGCCGGAGTCGCCTTGTATTTCCTCATTCCGTCCCGATATCCCTTGTAGTGATAAACAATGTCGATGTCGCTCGGAGCTATCGAGCTCGCATTCTCCAGGTCGTAGTGCTCCGGCATGTCCGGTTCCTGCTGACTGTGCTCGTGCCCGTGAAGCGAACCCTGCTGCGTGGCTGGTGGCATCGGCGGATGCTCGTCTCGCATCGGCGGAGACTTGGCAACCTCGCGTTCGATTATATCCGGCCTCTGAGGCCTGTGCTCGCTTCCGGCCATGTCCCGGTCCTTGTACTTCTTCGATATCAATTCCGGAGCCACATGGCCTACACCTCGAAGATCCGTACTCTCCGAGATGTAAGCATTCTCGTGTCTCGACATCATCGAGTCGTTCCCGTTCGCTGGCAACGTATTTCCGGTTATTATCGCGTTGCAGGCGCTCTTGTTCACGACCGAGGTCCCTTTCTTCTCCTTTCCCTGGCGACGCAGACGAAATACGACGAAGCTGACGAGAATCGCCACCAGGAGGATCACGAAGAATACGATTACGAGGGTTATTCCTATGCTCAGAGGATCAGCTGCTGTCGCGGCGCTCACTCCGATCGTCCCGCCGCAACCGGTCCCGATTTTTCCGTGATTAATTGCTTCTCGCAGTATTGAACCCGAACCGTTGAACGGTTGGACCTCGTTGTTTATCGTGAAATTTGCCAGGCAACCTTCGAAACTCGTCGGTCTTGCGTTATTCACCCGGTAGAGATCCCGACGGGCTCCCCCGAGATAAATACTTGTCAGGTACGGATCGAGGAAATCATGCACTCCGGCGAGGTCGAGCTCGTCGCCGCTCGCCTCACCGTCGACGAGCAGCTTCAGTCCTCGCGAATACGCGTACAGCGTCAAGTTGTGCCAACGCCCGTCCGACAAGCTCCCGGACTCGACGGATACTGTCATGTTCACCGGGGAAGCCAGAAGCGAGACGTAGCACAGTTGTCCCTTTCGCAGCTAAAATCAAATCATTTCATCAAAGTTACTTCTTTTTACACATTTTTTTCATTTTCAAACAAAATAAGGTAAACGTCCCAATAGATTAACATTCTTTGCTATATTATTTTTAACATTTGAATTATTTATTTCTCAATAGAATCGTGTGGATTATTTTTCATGTACAAAGAGGTTTATTTTTCATAACTTTAATTTATTGGAATAAACTTGCTGAACGCTAGAGATAGGGTCAATTTTCTGTCCAATTTTCTGTGCCCATAAAAATTCAAAATAATCTTTAATGGAAGAATTCTTACCTCTATCGATGTAAAGTGCGCGTTGCTCGCCGCGTAGAATAGAATTCCATCTGGCTTGAGAGTCCGGAACATGAGGCTGATAGTTTTTGATGGTGCTGCGCTGTAGAGGCTCGTTTCCTCCTTGACCGCGCGGTCTACCCGATTACCCTTCGACCAGAGAGTCGATCCACCGTACAGATATTCTAGGAGTTGCATTCTTCTGTGTTTTTCCGAAACCTAATTTAAAAACGCATTTTCATTCATGATTTCAGAAGAATTTTTTTTTTCCTTTATTTTTCGTACGTATTCCTTCACATAAAAGTCAGAAGTTTAAATTTTTCTCTCAAAGAAAAATCTGTATCTCGCAAGAAAAAATTATACCTTGAACTCGATAAAACTTCCATCGCTGAGGCTGACGGGTTCGAGGGCCGCGTGACAATTTGGAGCAACGAGGCCGCCACACCTGCAGGCAATGTGATGCCACTTGTCGTAGCAGAGTTCCCCACGAGTGCAGGTCTGGCTGGAGCAGAGATGACGATCGGAGCGAGGACAGGTCGACTTAACACCCTTCGATGACAGAGGACTCGAGAGATTCAGAGCTCTTCCGTTTATGGAAACGGAGTTTACGCACCCGACGAGATCATCCGAGTGAACCTGGCCGGGACGTTCCAAGACGGGATCCGCGCTCGCCAAACCACCGAGCAGCAACGGATTGTTGTTGAAGTTTAGACTCCTGAAATTGAACAAATTTTATGTAAAATTTATCAGCTTCGCTTTATTTTTTAGGCATTTTATTTGTACTTTTTAACGAGTATACATTTTTTCTTAGAATCTAGATATCTTTGGTTTACTTTTTTAAAAAAATGTAATGAATGATTAAAAAGTTTACCCCGTTGGGCCGACGTCGTCAACGTAACAGGATCCGTCTCCGGGTCGACAATCGTCGCAGACGTCGCCGTGTTCCCGGCAGTTTGAAACGCTCAGAGAGGCTACTCTGCCGTATCTCGTCGCGGTGACCTTGCGCCACTTTCCGTCGGCGAGAGTATCGCCTGCTTGAAGCGTAATGCTCGTTATCGCGCTCCTCGCTCCGCCATATGAGAAAACTATCCTCCCGTTAACTAGTTCAAGAACTATGAAGTCTGAGCGACCACCACTCTGCGCTCCGTAATTGTACAGCAGGAGGGCGTCCTCCTTCGTCGTTGCGAACACGATGGAAATGTCGTTCGTGTTCGAATCGAGCGCGGGGAAGGACATGTACGAAAGTTCCTCGAAACCGAAGGTCGAGCGCTCGCAGTGTCTTCCGTATCGGGCTTCGGGACAGCTGCACTTGTAACTGTCGAAAGAAAAAATGATGATAATGAAGAATTTAGCCTAATGGAACTATTTTATAAATTGGAATAATGAATGACAGTTTAAAAAATATAATTGAAGAACAAGGAGAAAAAGTTACCCAGGCTTCTGACCGACGCACAAACCGCCATGAAGGCAAGGGTTCGGTCTGCAGGAATCTGCGATGGCCTCGCATCGATTTCCCCGGTAGCCAGCGCGACAGAGGCAGAAAAAGCTTGAACCGTCTGGGCTTTCTTTGCACGAACCGCCGTTGTTGCAAGGATTGCTGGCGCAAGCCTCGCCTCGTTCTAGCTCGCAGAGTTTTCCTTCACGATTTCCGGGGCAGGCACAGGCGAAGTCGTATCCGATGCGTCGACACTGGCCACCCTGAAGACAAGGATTCGGAGAGCAAGGATCCTGTCGTCTCTCGCACCTGGCTCCGGTGAAACCCTCCCGGCACTTGCACGTCATCTCGTGAACGATTCTGGGCGAAGTAACTATCAGGTTCGGCGAATTTACGATTCTCGCCTCCTCGTGAACGATCAATCGATCGCTGCAGCTTCCACCATTCTCGCAGGCTTCCTTCTTGCACGGCGAGTGGCCAATCTTGACCGAGCGCTCTTCCAGCAGAGATTCGATCCGATCGCGCCTCTTCGTCAAAAAATCGGCGAGCTGATCCCTGTCCCGATAACCCTGAGCCGTTTCTATCGCCAGGTAGACGTCGACGTTGTCGTCGGTCTCGCCGATGCTGTAGATGACAAACGTGTCGCCGATCCCGACGGCCTCTTGGAACATGTCGAGCAACGGACGATAATACTTTTCGAGAAAATCGCTCGGCGTCGTACGCCCAATTTGAAGATTCATGCTGTTCTCGACCGTCAGGTTGCTGAAACTGGCAAAGTCGACGGTGACCTTCGACACGACGTCCGGATGTCTGCCGTCGTTCCCGGACACGCTGAGGGAGTATCCAAGCCCTAGGGAGAAGAAATAAATCGTTAGATGCGAATATTCATCGCAAATAGTGTATATAGTCAAGTCGTATATTCGTTCTCCAACAATGCGTCGTTTCGAATAAAATATGGGAGCGTCCGCATATTTAGGTAGCCCTATACGGCAATTACCGGCTCTCGCATTATCTCGTGAAGAGATTCGGACGATAGCGTCGTCGAAATAATGCGAGATCGGAGGGAGGAGATAGCTCTCTGGCAGAGAGCTCGCGAAATTTGGCAGGAACCGCTCGGAAGCTTTCTCGCTGTAACATGTACAACGCGATATTGTTGGCTCGGATCGACGCGCGACGCATTTATCGCTCGTTTCTTTTTCATTGAAAAGAGATCTCTTTCCACGACCCCCGTCCGGCACCATCGAGCTGCCGCCTGGAGAAAACGGGCCGGACCTTTTTCTCTTGGATTTTGCGTATGAATTATTCAGTCGCGGACGGACCACTCCGCCCGCCGACTAATTTATCAACTTTCGAAGCACGTACCCGGGGTAATTTTGCTGGTATGTAAATCACAAGCGATCGGGATACTGAGTACACCACCGGGATTGGACGCCTGGATTATTTTGCAGGCGTACTCCCCGCTCGTGTCCGGATCGTTCGGACGAACGTCGGCTATCTTTCCCAAAGGTCTCTCCCCATTGAACGAGTGAACCACCACGTGGACCGATCGCGACGTCGACGGACTGTCGTTCTCGTCCAATACCATTATCGTCACTGTGTGCTCGCTACGCATCTTCGGAACTCCGGAATCCTCCACTTGAATCTGTGCAAGCAAATAAATTTACAATTGAACATGATTTTCTTTACAATTTTCAACTATTTATTGCACGGTGTACGCGAATTTTTGGATCGAATACATTTTTTTTTTTTTTTTCAATTTTTCGTAACTATTTGAGAATAAAATTTGCAAAAGTGAAAAATAATATTGTTGAAGTAAATAATATTTTTGAAGAGAAAGTCAAAGTTTGAGATGAAAGTGATAAATATTCTTACCAAAAGATCCAACTGCGGTGTGACTTCTCTGTCGAGACTCCGAGTCGTTCTGACGACTCCGGAGTGCTTGTCCAGGGTGACGAGGTCGGCTTGGCGTCCGCCGATGAGTTTGTAAGAGAAAGGAGCTCCGTTCGGTGGAAGATCGGGATCGGTAGCGGTGAGAGTGAGAACGCTGGTTCCTGCAGGCTCGTTCTCACTGACGTAACCGATTATTTCAGGGGGCTCGAAGGTCGGAGGATTGTCGTTTACGTCGAGGAGACGGATCCGAACGGTCGCTGTTCCGGTCTGGGGCGGAGTTCCGGTGTCGATCGCGCCAAGAACGAGCTGGTAACTCGGGACGGACTCGCGATCGAGCTGCCTCGCGGTCTCGACCTCGCCGCTCTGGGGATCAACCTTGAACGCTTGTCCCGTGTTCCCGGCGATGATGGAGTACGAAAATTGATTGTTTTGAGGCCTGACGTCCTTGTCGATAGCCCGGACCGTAACGATGGTCGTGCCTGGTGGCTCGCCCTCGGAAACGCTCGCCTCGTAGGTGTTCTGGAGGAACTCCGGAGGATCGTTCCCGTCCTGAATGGAGATAATAACTTGAGCCTCGTCGGTGTCGTTGCCGCGAATCCCGCCAGCGTTCTTCGCCATCACCGTCAGTATAACCCGGTTCTGAGTCTCCCGATCGAGTCTTCGGGACACCGATATTATTCCCGTCTCCGGAGCTATCGCGAAGCCTCTGTCGTTCGACGAGCCGACGAGCAGGTAGTAAACTCGGCCATCCTGACCGGCGTCCTGATCCGTCGCTTCGACGAGCCCGACCCAGGTACCGACCTCGGAGCTCTCCGAGACATCCATATGGAATACCGGTTGCACGAATTTTGGATAGTACTCGTTCACTCCCGTGATACGTACCAGAACGCTCGTAAGACCGAGCATCTGCGGATTCGAGTCCGGATTCGCGGCCTCGACCTCCAGGGTGTACTCGTTCGCTTCCTCGTAGTCGAAACTTACTCTCGAGCTGATTATACCGGTCTCCCGGTCGATCGCGAACAGCTCCTTGCCGCTACCTCCGTAGATTTTGTACTCGACGATCGCGTACTTGGCCGAGTCGGGATCTCGGGCGGTTATCTCGCAGACGAGGCTCTCCGTCGGCGAATTCTCCGGGAGATAAGCCTCGTAGAGGACTCGTTCGAACTTTGGCGGATTGTCGTTTATGTCGGAGACGTTGACGGTCAGAGTCGCGACGGAGTGTCTCGGCTCGAATCCGAGATCGGTCGCCGTGATGTTCAGCCTGTACTCGCGGACGGTCTCGTAGTCGAGAGGCTTCAGAACCGTTACAGCTCCGGTCAACGAATTTACCGAGAACTGCTTGCTCTCGCCCTCCCCGGAAAGGCTGTAACGAACGAGAGCGTTCGGTCCTTCGACGTCCTGGTCGATCGCCTCGACGGTCAGTATCGTCGTGTTGACCGGCTCGTTTTCTGGAACCCGAACCTGGTAACTGACTGCGGCGAATATCGGAGCATGACGATTTGGCCCGGTCACGACGAGCGTCACTGGGACCTCGTCGTTCTGAGCCGGAACTCCCCTGTCGTTCGCCCTCGCCCGAATCGTCAAAACGCTGCCGATCGCCAAAGCATCGATGCTCCTCGCCACGTACACTCTTCCCGTCTTCGCCTCAACCCCGAAATATTCGCTCCCATTTCCGCTCTTGAGAGAGTACTCGATTTCCGCGTTTACCCCGGAATCGGCCTCGTCTCTCGCCTCGAGAGTGAAAATCGTTATTCCGATCGGCGAGGCTTCCGGCACCGCCGACAGGTACGATCTCTCGATAAATCTCGGGGCGTTGTTGTTTGCGTCGACGACGCACACCTCGACGAGGACGCTCGAGGACATCGGAGGTTTCCCGTTGTCCGTCGCGAGGACATTCAGCGAGTAGAGATTCTCTGGCGACGACGCACGATTTGTTCGTTTATAACGGAGCGTTCTCTTGCTGAATATGTCACCCGTGCTCGGATCGACGCTGAACAGGTCCGAAGGCTGAACGAGCGAGTAAGATATCACGGAATTCGGACCCTGCTTGTCGACGTCCGTTGCGGTTACTCGGCCGACGTGGGACATTCTCCTCTCGAGTTCCGGCAGGTTGAACCTATTACAGAGTTTAGAATTTTTTTTTTTTACGTCGGAATAATGGTACTGCTACATTAATCTGCAATTTATCTACTTGTATTTCATTCACTGGGAGACATTTTCCATCAATTTTAATCTGATTTTTTTAAATATACGAGCAACAATGCGGCCGCTTTTTCCTTTTCGACATGTTTGAATTGATATTTTGCGATTCTTCTAAGGCGCATATTTTATATAATCTCGCATAATACGCTCTATTCCAATGATTTGATTATAGGCTTCTTGTCTTTTTTTAAATAGGATAATTAATCGCAAAATTTCCTGTAGATAACGAAAAAACTATTTATTCGGGGGGAGGGGGGGTAATTCAAGAATTCATGCCGAAAAATTAGAAAAACTAATCTGAAAATCAGTTTTTTGGCTCATTTAATTTGAATTCTTGAATTTCGCCCCGAATAATTACCATTTTCGTTATCTACGGGAAATTTCCGATCGAATAGGCTCTTAAAATTGTTAAAAAAAATTTCAAAAAATTTGGTGGGTTACACTGGGCCTCGTGGACTCATGGATATTTCAATTTGCGATATCTTTTCATTCTCTTCACCAAACCTACTTTATTATGGGTGATTTTTAAAGATTTTTGCAAAACGAAGCGAATGGCGCAAGAATCACGTTAATTCATCCATTTTTCAA
>JAPYYW010001151.1:0-52188 GCA_030522545.1 Cremastinae sp. A BG-2022a
TAATTGAAATTTTCATGGGTTCCCGAGACCCAGTTTGACAGACCAAATTTTTTGAAATTTTAAAAATTCAATTTTAAGAGCCTATTCGATCGGAAATTTCCCATAAATAACGAAAATGATAATTATTCGGGGCGAAATCCAACAATTCATATTGAATGAGCCAAAAAATTGACTTTTGGATTAGTTTTATCAATTTTTCAATATGAATTCTTGGATTGCGCCCCGTATAAATAATATTTTTGTTATCTGCAAGAAATTTTGCCATCAAATATTCTGTTTTAAAAAAGACATGAAACTCCTAATCAATTTATTCAGCGCATTAAACGAAATTGTCTGAAGTATGCTTAGAATAATTGTAAAACATCAATTTAAACATGTTGAAACGGAAAAAGCGGCCGCGTTGCTGCTCGTATTTTTAAAAAAGCATGCTTTGCTCAAGCTTTATCGAGTGAAATGCAGACATATGAGCGAAAGGAAATTTTTTTATAATAAATGATTATCAACAAATTATAATCTTTATCGATTTGGAATACAATGTTACAAGAAATGAATTTTACATGAAAAATGTACTATATAGTAACAAACCGGTAAAATTATAAAAAATTTCTTATACAAAACAGCAATTATAAATAATCAAAACCAAGATATTTTGTACGATAATTTATCAAAAAATTTTCAAACTGTTATCACTGTAAGAAAAAAAAAATTCTCTTGATGTATACTTGAACCAAGTATTGGGTACTTTTTTGTAAGTGCGATAATTTAAGACCCGTCGAGTCGCAATTTAATAATTTGTCTCTCATAAACCACAGACAAATTGACGACCGACTCTTGGATAGTATATCTTGCGCGGCATTTGGCTGTAGGTGCAAAATACACGTGCAGCTCGTTGAGAGGGGCCTCCCCCAAAACTCCTCCACTCTCGACAATTTGGATAATAGCCCGAAGCATTCGCGCTGCATCGATAATTTATCAAGCAATGATTAATTGCGGGTCTCGAGCGTGTACATGGAATAGCTATACTTTTCCATTTGGCCCTTTCCCTGTTTCTCTTCGGAGCGTTTGTCGACTTTCCACCATCGACCGGGTCCAAGATCACGATGCGGATGCAATTTATACTCGCAAATATCTGCGCCACCTCGCACACGTATGCTCATCGGGCGCACTTACGGGTGTGCCCGTATGCGCGGAAGTGCAGCCGCGTGACGGCCGCAGACTCCAGTCAGCGAAGCGTATGACCGCTGTACCTCGCGGTCTGTGTACCCTTGTTCGTTTTGGCACCACTGCAAAGCGACTCTACGAAGTTCCCCCCCCCCCCGCCCCCGGTTTTCGCATTCGTTTATACATGTATGCAACATTCGTATCTCACCTACAAAAAATTCGTTCGTTAATTACGCGCGCTTGTGGACACTGCATATACGTGGACGTTGTAAATCATCATTTTCACTAACGAAAGACATACTTTTTTACCATCGATATATGTACTCGATTTTCTTCATTATCGATGCGCTTTCCATGCTCCGTATTTTATCACTTTTTTCGTACTCGTCGCACGATTTTTTCCCTACAATTGGGAAAGCCATGCAATTAATTTCCTGCAGTCTCAAGACAAAACTAACTTGTGAAAAATAAAGAAAAATTGTAATTTATACATTTGGGGAGGGACGATTATACATCCGCGGGTTGAAATACAAATCTTATACACGCGGTTTATTGAAATAGCCAATCTTCCTTCATAGGTATACGTATATTATTTTTTTCCATATAACTCCGCGGAAATTTCGACTTTTTTGGCCTATTTGAAGATAATGAAAGTTAGTATGCATTGTATGTAAAATGTAGAAAAAATATTAAATACATAGGTTTTTTTTCACTGGATATAAATGAAGGGTCCAAGACTTTTCCATAAAAGCAAGGGCAAAGGGCGATCTCTGGCTGGATGACGATCCTTGTCGGCATTACGGTCCTTCGAAGCGTAACTCCAGCTCGGATGTCACCGCGTCACGTACAGGAGAGATCTTGTCTCATCCAACTTGATGGATGTGGAGAATATAAGGCTATATTCCTCGAACTCCATCGTCCCGCTATCCTTTTCAGCTCTTTCTCTTGCCGTTTCGCGTAACGTGGTTTTCCTTTAAATTCCGTACTACAGAATAAATTGCGGCGTATATATCAACGGAGACAGAATCGACGACAACTTTCAAATGGAAGAAAATAGTGTGAGAAAAAGAGTTGCGAAAAACATGTACTTTGAAAAATATCATGCATAAAGCTGTTCGCATTCTCGAACCAAAAAAAAAGAGACTATTTTTTCGAAAAAGAGAACAGAGGGGATTTCGTGTATTGAAGAAAACGTAACTCTCCGCCTTCGAATTTCATTACTCTGATATCACTCATCTTTGGATGAGAAAACGAGAGCCAAAATGTGGCTCATCTGCGAAGCTGACTCTGTGGCAGTCTGGAAACCGTATATTTTTGGTACTATCCTCAGCGAGATGGAGACGAGACGAATGAGAGCGCATTTCAGCCATGATCATCTCAAGCTTTGGTATCAAGACCCTGAAAATACACCGGAGAAAGCTTTTACACTGCAAGAGCGATTTCAGAGCCTCAAGAATTTGGGGATCTTCAAAATCCTGGATGAGATCTTACATTCCAAAATACTTCCCGAATCATTTTTCAAGATATTATTTCCTCGCTGGGAATATTTTTATAAAAGTACAAAAGTATGAAGGAAAAAATGGTCGGTCGCGAATTTGGTTTTTTTTAGTGTCTTGCATATTTAATAACCATGCAGCTATTTTTATTGTTTTTTAATAATAAAAATAAGAAAAAAATCAATAAATGGAGGAAAATAATTTGAATTAGGGTTGCTTCGCTCACGTTTCTTCTTGAATTTCCCAGCATATCGCATTATTGCAATTATTGCATAGAAACGTAGAAGCAGTAACATCGGAGCTCTCCTTCGAACTCGATCGTAATCGGAAATTCATTTGCATCGCATTATACAAGGAGAAAACAAATTGAATTTGCGAACTTGATTCCACCGCGCCCTTATCTCAATTATCTGCGTGTTTTATCCGGGTGCGTATAGTTTTCACAAAATCAATTAAAACGAGGGTGCGGTGCAAAGTGTAGAATGGTGAAAATTATCGGAAAATCACGTTTTTCCATTGGATTCATAGCATAAAATATAAAAAAAGTAAGAATGTGTGATAACTAACAACGGGAAATAATTTATATAATTTCACAAAAGCTTTCTTATTCTACGTATAAATAAAATTTAATTAATGAAATTTAATAAAGTTTTCTGCTGTACGTGAAATAAGTACTCCCCATTTTATTATAAACAAATTTAAACAAAATAACAATATTATACAAAATAAAAAGTAGAACATTAATATGTTAAGCCAAATATATAATTAAAATGAGAAAATATAAACGTAAAGGAAAAATAATAAAAATGTTTAACTTTGCTCTCGTTGGGATTTGTGCAAGTTGTCGACTGATGTGAAATTGTGGAACGAGCTCTCGTATCTGATGGATTATGAGGATATGTTTATAGTGTGCTACTCAGCCCGTTCCTATGCCAATATTGATGCATCGTGGACGTGATTGCGCCGTATCGTCCACCAAGTTATGCCGCCATTTTCCTCGTACCATCCACCCCTGAAAGGACACCAGAGCGCTTGTGGAAAATACATTTCATTTATACCTACCGGCTGTTAATTCGAATTCGTTGAATTAGCATCGAGAAAATGACGATAGCCATGGAACGATGTATGTATATGCATAGCTGTTGAAAATTTTCAACGAGATCCCGAATAGAAATGGCAATCTAAACTCGCGTTTTATCGATTCGGTAAAATTTAAAGACCCCAGTTTTCGTGAGAGCTTAAAATCCACAGTAAACGCCAGTAGCTTGACGCAGACGCTAAACGCATTTTTTTAAAACGTTTTTCATACCAAACGTGCAATTTCGCTCAAGTTATTTGGAACAGAATAGAACGGAAAATGGAATAGGAACAAAGCCAGAGTTCGATACGCTGTGAATCAAACACGAAAATAAAAATGAACAAAAAAATCTGGTGTATTTCGCTGGAATCAATCATGTCAAAAATCTGAAGGAAGAAACTTGGTACAGTAGATACGAATATTGGAATAAAATATACGAATAAAAACAGGAAAGCAAAAAATTGGAATAAAAGGAAAAAAAAGTTTTTTGTTCTAGGCATCGCGCACAATATTTGCCAATGTTTCAAACAATAAAAAATGTGACTACGTACGATAAGCTATTAAATATTAAACGATTTATCGTTGAATTTCTGAACGGTTCCCCGTTGCCAGAATGTTTTGCAGTCCCGTTGAGAATTTGGGACGAACCGGTTGAAATTGGACGAAGATTCCTGAAGGCCTGGGCAAAAGTTAATTGAGCAGAAAATCTTGATGGTTGGCATAACTGTGGCAGTCTCGAGCGTTTTACGAACGTACAAACTTTAATTAAATGGGGGAAGTATGATTCCGAAGGATCTGGAGCAAAAATTCCAGAAGTAAGATTGTGGATGTCGCGGTAATGCTTTCCAACTACACACATTGTCGCCGGCGACCTATTGAAGGCGTCCCTGGCAAATGCAAAGATGAAAACGTCGCGCTGGAAGAACGCCGGGGCAAATATTAATTATAACTTCGATCAGAAGGCTCGCAGCCAATCGCTCCGAGTTCTTTGTTAATACGAATTTCATTGAAATTCCATTTCAATTTTTCATTTTTCCAATGCCCTGAAAAATAAAAGAACAACTGATTTTTTTTCTCAAATTCTCGTTAATGCAAATGAGGTCGCGTGCTTTTGTGCGTTTCTTGGCAATTCCAGACAACGAGCTATTTTTTAATCTCATTTCCTAATAAATAAAAGTATGAGCGCTTTAAATAAATTAAAAGTATAAGTTTATATACTCTGTAACGTGCTTTTTTTGGCACGTTATACCGATTTTAATTTGCCAGCAGCCTCCATTATGAAAAATCTCTCTCGAGCGAAGAATCGAAGTCCACTTGTCTCTTAAAAACAAAATATTAAAGTCAATAGAATATTTTCCCGGTATCATGAGCGACGATAACTCCCAGCTACCGTTCAATACCGAGAGGCTTCAACGTGGGCAACAACGCCAAAGCACAACACGCGCTATACCCGGGAGCCACCTCTCTGACGATGGACCACCTAAATTTCTTAAAATATTCTGTAGTTAAAATATCGTAACTCAGAGAGTCGTTTTTTTGTTTTTTAATTCGTCGGAAACTTATAAATTCCCAGCTGAGGCCCAAAATTTATGAAAATTTACCAGAATTTTATTTGGACAACGGAGATAGTGGAAAAAGTTACGTAATGAAAAAATCGCGTAATATATAGTATAAATAGTAACATGAACGTCCCAACAGTTGGACAATTTTCGCTATATAATTTTTAATATCTGCATTATTTTTTTTCTCTATAAAGTCGTATGAATTATTTTTTCTGTACAAAAAGGGTAGTTCCTACACGCTATACTAGTTTAAATAAAGATAAAGTGAGAAAAGCCTTAGCTGTCGAACTATTGGGACGTTCACCTTATAATAAAATGAATGTGGAATATAAAAAAGAAAATATCACTCTCGAAATTTTTTCTCCCGAAAATTTCCCTGGAAGTAACATACACGTGAATGAAATATATCTGTAGACCGCGAAAACATCGATCGACCGCTCGGAATTGCGAAAGTTCCACGTTTGGTATAACTTTTCTTTGAGGTCGGTGCGCTCAGCTCTGTATCAGCAGCAAATAACAGTGGTGCGAGGGACTCCAGCTGGAGCTCTCGTCTAGCCTTTCACTCGCAGAATCGAGGATTTCTCTCGCAAGCTTTACCCTCTTCTTTTATTTCTTCATCACAAGTTTCGAGGGAATTTGCCGCACGATTGGAGCACTTCTGAAGATCGTACGAAATTTTAAAATGACACGAGTCACCGACATTGCTCCGAGCGTGGAAAACAGTCCGACTTGGGACAGGAAGGACAAACAAAGTGCAAGAGCTCCTTCCCTTAATGATTCCCGTCATCTGTTACGGAAGATCCGAATAGTCAAGGATCGATTCGAGAGATAAGACACCGAACTTCCGATGCAAAAACAATTCGTTCCTTCCTCGAGCGACCAAGCGCGAAGAGGAAGAAAAAGAGGACAAAACAGAGAAAGAGAGAGAGAGAGAGAGAAGTATAGGAATAAAACACGAAAAGAGCAAGTAACAAAAGCGTGAAATTCGAGAATGAAAAGAGTTTGAAAGTAAAAAAACGTACAGACGAACGTTAAACGACATCGAGCTGGAATGTGTACAAGTGTCGCAAAGTTTCATTCAAGAAACCCTTATCCATCACTCTGGATTTCTTTTCCGTTTATACTTAAATTGTTGAAGTTTACGGAGAAAAATTTTTGTTTTGAAAAAAATTAATGAATAAACGGTGGAGGGCAGCATTATTTTTTCTCGCGCACTTTTAACGCTCATCCATTTTTGGTGGATCCAGAGGTAATCTGGGAATTCGATTTATTTTTATTAGAAATCGGAAAAGCTTTTCGAAGCTGAGAGATGGACGTTGGCAGGACGGAGCGGGGAAGAGACAAAATATGGGAGCGTCAATAAGGGGGAAAATAGAATGAAGAGAGAAAGAAGCGTGAAAGAAATTGCGGCGGTACGGAGAGGTCCGAGTGTTTTCTCAACAGCTTACGACTCTCCAATCGCCGTTATTTTTGCAGCGTTCGTAAATGCGTGGCATTAAATTCTTCCTTTCTCCGTGTCCTTTTTTCTCATTTTCTGCCCCTTCGGAACAGACACTGCGGAAAAACACGGGGAACATAATCTCTTCGGTAAAAACGCCAACAACGGGAAATCGGAATAATTCGCTTCCCCGGGTACAAAAAATGCGAGCCTTTAATCCAATTTTATCTGTCTTTTAACTTGAAAACAGTACCTATATAATTAAGGATTCGGAACGTTTTTCCAAAGGATTATCTCGCGACTTGATAGCTTTTCTTATTAACTAATTTTACCGGGCACTATATCTCCGCAGGAATTTCATCCGCGACATACGATCTCCATTTCAATAGAATTTTTTTCAATTAGCACTATAGACTGATAAATTCAATTGTAAAAATAATGGAGCTATAAGTTATACAGTCTATAATAAAAAAATAAATTGGTATGTAAAATTATAATTACGCTAATAATTATTAGCGTAAGAAATTCAGTTATTTAAAATATAATATATGTACACTGAGAGAAATCACGATAGTAGATTTTATCATAAAGTGAAAACTATGCTGATTATTTTATAACTAAATATATTTTGATCGTAAAATAAAGTATACTTATAGGGTTGAATATAAACAGAATAAAACTAGTTCCATAATAATTAGTATAGTTGTCACTTTTGTATAGTAAAGTTTATTATTATTTTCTCTCAGTGTAATTAATTCTATTGCAAATTTTCGAAGCACATGTTCAGGACAATATGATGAGGATGTGCAGGTTATATGCATGCGTTGTAGTGTGTGCTTCTCGTTCAAGGATGACAACGATAGCAATATGCATGAAAGCGAATTCACTAGTTCGGTAGGTTTTTCCAAACGTCTCCTGCACGTACACCTTGATCCAGTTAAGTATACCTGAATCCGGATGAAGCTCAAGCAGATGTCAAACACTTAACATATCGATGTATACATATAAGCAATTCCACCTCAATTCAACGACGATTTTAGGATGACCTTTTCAATTTTTTTTATTTTTTAACATGTTATTGTATAGATGCGAAATAAAGTATCCATGCCAATTTTTAGCCCTCTATCTTGACGCGTAAATTTCTTTAAATATTCATAGCTTCTATATACAATAGTTAAAATATTGTAAGTTAATACAGGGTAATTTTTTTGTTTTTTAATTTACGTTTTGAAAAAAAAAATTCAAATCTGAGAAAATAATTTTTTTAGCCGTTTTAATAAGCTCAAAAATTGAATTTTCTTTCAATGGGACCCCTTCGATTTTTTAATATTCATAACATTCTACGTAAAAAAAATAAAATTTTTGAGTCCAGACTGGAGATGGACTTTTAATAACTTCATGTTCAAAAAAAAATTTTCCATTTTTTTGTAATTTTCATATATTTAAATAACTTTTGTTATTTTTATATATTTCCTATGAAAATTATAATAATCAATGTTAAGAATTTCATTTCAACTATGTTTTGAGCTTTATTAAATATTAAAAATGTTACTAAATTATTTGGTGGAATGAATCATGTATATTAATCGAAAAAGCCTCAATATCGGTGATAAATGTAATGTTTTAAAAAATCAAATACGCATATCATATGTAAAAAGTATCTTGATCGAAAAACAGAATGAAAAATTGACATAGACGTAGGAAAAAGTTTTAAACACTATCAAAATAGATATAAGTTCGGGATTAGATTGGAACGTCCATGGATTGATAAAAATAGTTTCAAGATTCTTATCGGATTGCGGAAGATATCGTCGAATTTTCGATAGCCAAAGAAAACTTGATCGGATTGGCAGGTGCGGGAGATAAGTCTCGAAACAATGATAAGTTTATACACACGGAGTAAGTCGGTAAGAGGAGCGTTAACGGGCAACATTTGGCGGAAGTTTGAATCCCGTGTCGTCGCTTTGTCGTGCGAGGTACATGGGTAAAACTTCGGAGGGTGTTGCCCGGCGTGGTGAGCTGTTGCCTCATTCCCCAATAAGTTTCGACGGGAACGTCCGAGACTACGAAGCCCCGAGGATGAAGAGCAAGGGGTGTGGCAACAGCCGGGTTACGTGAAGTCTCTTCTGACATCAAAACGTTAAGACCTAGGGCTCTGTTAATTACTCATTGATGACCAAACCCACTCCCCAGTCATGTTTTACGAGGGACCTGAATCGAAAGCAATATTCGAGATTACCCATCATACCGACCGTCAACATTCCCTGACGTTACTCATCAAGCTTTCCACCCGCCATTATCTTATTGCAATGAGCAAATAAATTGGCGAGTGTACTCTTACATTTAAGTCAATAAATCGTGTTTGTTTAACATTCTTCTTCGTTCGATTGAAGATGTTACCATACAGTCTCGACCAAAACTTAATGACATTTGAACATTTTTGCAATGAGTTAATTCTTAACGTTCGATTCATAAAACTCAACGACTGACTGTGTATTTTGAAAAAAAAAATCTTTTTCACTGTTTCAATTTTTGTTAAAATAATAAGTTATCAAACGAAATATTTATTGGAAAACATGTTGAAATAGTATGCGAAATTCCCTCGTTAACGTAACTCAAAGATCCTGTATCAAGACTAACACAAATCTATATTAGATACGAAAATGAGTTCTGTGGAGAAAATATTGGAGAAACGATATGGAAAGTTGCATCCGGGAGAAAAGAGAAAATCTTCATCGGGTCTGGCATAAATTTCGTGATAATTTGTCGTTTAGCAGGCTGGGAAAAGCTCGCGTTCCATTCTCGCCGGCTATTATCGCGAACACGAGAACGCTCTATGGTAATAGAAAGGCGGATCCGGCTGCGTTGCTTCGTTAAAAATGCAGTTTTTTATAATGCACTTATATATACGTATATAGCTAAAAGTCGTGGTTGTTATTACAATGCAACGTTAACGGGGGCGCGAGTAACAGCGGTGTCGAACGTAAGCCGATGTTATGAATGCGTCGATGACTCCCTATCGTCCTGCCACAGACAGTCCATAACGATTTCCCGTTCGCCCGTTGTACTGGCTCAACCGCCGCTATTTTTATGGCATGAGAAAAAAAATCAATTATGATGATAGTTTTCGAACGTATACATCGACGTTTATAGCCACCGGCTATCATGAAAAATTTCTTGAAAAACGTGTGTCTTTCCTCATCGTCAATTTTATATCACAGAAAATAAACTGAATATAATCACCGCGCGTGTTGTAAAAAAAAGTTTCCTCTGTATATGAAAAAATTCGGTGTAAAAAGTTTGCACCGTAAAAAATATTTCGCGTTGTTGAAAATAATTCATGTTCTCTAAAAAAATAGTACCACGGTCTCTTTGTAACTAATTAGGGAACACCCTCTAGTGAAAAAAAGATTTTGGTCGCCCCGCGAAGGAGATAATCTAATTTTGTTTTCATGAAGCCTTCATTTTCTGTCCTCGTGAAACAGAGTGTTCTGAAAGTTTTTCATGGAAAAAATGTCTGAAACGAGAAGTTGTTCGAGTCCGATGTGCACGCATCGTTTACATGAAAGAATAAAAAAAAGGGCCTGACGTCGTTTCCTCTGAATATATATAAATTCCGTGCATTACTTTCTCCTCGGCAAACAACCGGGGGCGTAAGATGAAAAAAAAGTATTACATCACATCGCCGAAATGCGCGCCAGTGAAGTTTTCCAACTGTGAATAATGTTTACAATGTGAATATTCGAAAATATAATATTATTTACGCACAAAGAAATATGTATATTTGTTTCAAATTTTATAGCGAAAAATGTTTTCAGTATAATGTATAGCTAGAGGGTATAAAAATATTTTTTTTACGAATCATACATACGCTGCACATTCGATATAACAAACGGAATACGAAAAACAACTTGAATTATAGAAAAAGTGAAATTAACAAACAGAGAGCATAAAAAAAGTTCGGAAAAAATTCAAGGGCTGAAATATGAGGACGGATCGTTAAAGTTTTTCTTCGCTCTATTGTTTCTGAACGTAATTTTTATTCCCGATAAGTAGCGCTCGCATAAGAAGAGAAAGAGGACGAGTACGCGAATGGCGTGGTCGCCGCTTAATGAAAGGATGCATAAATACGAGGTTATTTAATGGGTCGCACGAGCAACTTCCTGAAAACCTGTGAAAAGCATCGTTTGCCAGCTGGTGGTCGTGTTAATGAGGTCGTTACTTTACAATCTATACAGCATCTATGCGCAGCCTCTCTGAGCCCCTACTGCTGTCTTCCATCTCTCTCACTCTCTGTTTCTCTTTACCTCCATCTTTCTCTCTCTCTCTCTCTCTCTCTCTCTCTCTCTCTCTGTCTCTCTTATTTCTCTACCTCTACTACACATTCTCCTCACTCTTGGTGATGAAAGTCTGCTATCGGTTCTGCTGTGTAATACCTGTTTCATATATCGCTTTCAAGATAAGGCTACACCAAAATCCACGCACAATACACAACTATTACGGACACAAATCACTCCCGACTTGCCTGCAATAGAACTTCCTACAGATCGAGAGATCGATTGCGTAGAAGCGCATTGTTGTGGAGAAGAAAGAGATTATTAGATTTTTAAAAAAAGTCACGATAAAAAATATTTAGCGAAAACAACAAATTTTCACTTTCACGAATATCTTCTGATACCAGATAAAATGTTATTAAGCACGTATGCTACTCTCGTTTAATTTCGTAAGCTTCATTTCACTGTGTATTAAAATTAAAAATGTCGAAGGGAGACAAATTTCTCGGATATACATTTTCTTTTGGCTCGAACGAGCGGTAATTTTTTTTTGGCGCCGCTACGTGCAAGACTGGATACTTTTCAATTGAATACTCAATACGTGTCAAAATAGTTGGACCACACACAGGAGACCGTGCACACCGGTGTGGAGCGTTTGACCAAAGCGAATGTTTCTGGAGCCTTGGCTTACGTGTATACTTTATATATCCCTTATTCCCCGGGGTGCACGACCCCTGTATGTGCTGTTGTGCTATCGTTCCGAAAGGAAAAGCACTTGGTTTCCTCTTGTGTGAGTCAATGTCGAAATAGCAGGATTTCTTTCAAGGTTTTTCCGAAGCTTACTATCCTACATTCTAAGAAAAATTTTCTCTCCTTCTCCACTTTCTTTCTCTCTTATATCCTTCCCAGTCTCTCTCTCTCTTTTTCCCGATATACATCACGTTGGATTTCGAGTACTTTGACCACCACTCGCAAAAGTATCCAATATCTCTTTTTCCATGTTCACGTATACAGAGTCAAGGAAGCTCGCTACCTTCTTTTACCTTGCATTCCTTCCTTCATATCTTTTTTCCTGTGCCCGAGAACACTCCTCTCCTCCGCTCACTCCATTTATCAAGTACACGTGATACCATGGGCAAAAAGGAAAGCAATGGAATAAGAAATAGGAAACAACAACGACAACTCTGTATTACGGATCTAACAGATGTTTTCTCTTAAATCATTTTGATGCATGATGATTCATCGATCCGTATACTTCGTCATGATATTTCTGAATTTACAAAATTTGTTTAAAAAGTTCGAATTATACTCATTTATATCATAATAAATATTCGTTTATTTCTTGTAATTATATTTCTGTGGAAATAAGCATATACTCGTTGCTTTTTTTTCTTTGTTCTTTTTTTATATCTATTAACTGATTTTAGCTTAGATACGAATTAATATAGAAAAAAAATCTATCATCGGTGCAGTCGGTGCTCTTCGGAAAAAAACCTCTTAATCGGAATCTCTTCTTAAATAATTCTTTCGGAAAAATCCTCTTTATTTCAGAAAGAATCCTCTCGTACACTTTTAAAAGTTGACGTTGATTCAAACTCGGCAAATTATTCTCTATTAGTACAAGTCATAAGTAAATAAATAAATTCTTTTTCTTTTAATTCGGTCATTTGATAATTTCGGTAATTCAATTTGATACAAAAACGTATGTCCAAAATAACTTTACCGTCTACAAATTGAAATATCAATTGTAGAAATAAAAATCATCACTTTTTAAATCTTATATAAAGAGCTCTTATTAAAAGGTGTATTTTTTTAAATTATAATATCTACAATCTACATAGATTACTACATAAAGAACCTCTTCAAATTTTGCATACATTTTAACATATATTACATTCAGAGTATGATATATCTCACTGTACAAAAGTATGACAAGTTTATTGCTTGTGATAAAATTAATTACATTTCACATAGATCCTGCTAAAAATGTATATTTTATTTTATTGTAACATATATTTTGTTTCTAAGTAATTATAACTTTCAGTGTATAGAAGATTTGTGCAATTTTTGAGAAAATTCTATCTCAAGAAACTTCAACTTATAATTTAATCTGATGCGTACATAGTTAATACGTACAGTCAAACTTTTAAGTAGCTGTTAATAATTCATATATTAATCCAAGCTCGCGGATCCAAGTTTGCTGATAGTAAAAAGGTCCTATAACGAAATATCCGATGACAAAACATTCGCGAAAAAATATATGCTCAACAAAAATATCCGATGCTGAAAAATACAAATAAATAATAAATACGTTTATAATTTGTTCGATGCATTATGATCGAAAGCAAGGTAATGTATTTGTTTTTCTATATAGCAGATTTTTTATACGAAACTGATGAGTCATAAACACACGTACTCGTAGAACTATATTTGTATTTCGGGAAAGGATTCGACTGAATGTCAGAAAGGAATGTGGTTAAAACGCGAAATCAAAAAGTCATAAGCGCAATGAATGTTTGAAACGCGATGTTACGAAATACAAAGCAGATGAGCAACTGCAGTACCTATACGACATGTTACCCATAACTTGGGTTTACACAAAGTTTTTTTTTTGTCTCCGCTGATCTATTACATCAATCATTGATTTGAATTGAATAATAAAAATTTATAAATTTATACAAACACACACTACCTTACTACTAAACATACTACCTTGTCGAATATTTTGTATAATGGTTTTATTTTTCTTCGGATATTTTTGTTGTGGATATTTTGTCATCGGATATTCTGTCTAGTAAAAAACTAGAGCGGGCCTTAAATTTGCGATTTTATTTTCAACTCTGCTTATATGTGATTACAGTGTATACAGTGTATACTATAAGCACGTATATATATTTAAAGTGAACGTCGATGGAAATCGTGAAGTCGCTCCTGGTTGATCTAATATCTTTCGCACAGCTTCCGACCTATGTTCCTGTTGAACATTCAAACACCAAAATTCCGTATAACCCTTTTAGTTTTTCCTGTATCTTACTCTATAATGAAGCTTATTTACCACTGAAGCATCATCCCATGTATATATGCGTAAATAACCTATTATTATATTTATGCATAAACTGAACGAAAATTTACAAAGCTTCCCATCTGATTCCTTTTTTAAACACTCAAAAATTATTATATATTTTTATTAGCCAAACTTTCCTTCAGAAATTGCTGAGAAACGAAAAAACTATTTCAACAATTGCCTCATAAAAATTGTAAAACAAAGATAGAATACTATTCGTGTGTACGTAAAATAGCGAGTAAGAATAAACTACGCGAATTCAAGATTCGGTGTTCTTGTTACCAGGATCAGTATTCGAGGAACACGTATAGAAATAGTACGATTTAGAATAGAACGAAGGAGGAATGTACATTATTCCATGCGCACGATACGATTTTCCAGGATGCAATGATCGCATTTTTTTCGATTGTCGCTTTCTCTCTCTCTTCCTGGGCCACGTGGATAAGAATCGATCCGCTTGTTACCCGAATAGAAATTGTTCGTTTTTTCTCTCTTTTTTCTCGACTTTCCGCGCCTCTATCTTCTTCCGGTGAGTTTCGCGTATTATATGTCTATATGTATACAGCGGAGGACTCAAGATTTTTGTGGCTGAGAGTCGAAAAAGCTCCTCGAAATCGAAAACTCGATCGAGTGTGCTCTATATGCTCTGCTGACATGGCTTTGTACGGATATTCGCCGGGCTGTCTCGACTCGTATTTCTGTATGTGCTCAAGACTACGTATAGTATACATACAGATACCGCGTATACATGAAACCGGCGAGGTAGGTCTAGTAGATATGAATAGTCTACGCCAGACCTAAAATTTTCGAGCGCGACCGTTCTGATTTCTGATAGCTAAACCGGGTGGAAACGCCTTTGCTCTTTGCCAAACAGTATATCGCTCTAGAAATTCAGACCTGCCACTGTCGAGTTTTCATCCGAAATTTATATATTCTGATTAAAATCGCTCAAATAAAAAATGTGGAAATAAAATCTCTCGCTATATCGCTCACCCTATTTTTTATGCTCTCGCTATCTCTTTTACGATTCGGAATAAAATTTAGTAAAACTTTTCAATAAGAAAAAATATATAATATGCGACTATACTTGGTGTTTTTGATGAGGTTTTCTGCTCTCTAAATTATAAGTAAAAGCGGAAGGTAAAAATAGAAAATATGTAGTTGGAAATTTTAGTTTGATGAGAATAATGCAGGATATGAGTTTGGTACGTGCGCCATGATCCGATATTCGATTATTTTTCTCGATGTTTACGTTCGTATGTATGTATTCAATGAGTAAAAGTGGACTATGCATAAAATGTTGAGAAGCAATGGGTAAAAGTGCAACGGAAGCCCTTGAAATAATGGAATAGAAAAGCCTTCCCGGTCGATAGTTGGATATAAAAGGATAAAAAAGGATGGGACAAGAAAGGAATTCGAGCGAGCTATCTAGCGGGTCGAACGGAGATACGAGAACAAAAAAAAGCGGTAAAAGTCGGCGCTTACGAGAGTGAACATTCACGTTGAAAGTACGTCGATGCATCGAGATCGCGCATCTCAATTTTGTGCCTGTAAAATTTGCAGCTCTTTTGTTTCCTCTCGCGCCATTCCTGTCCCTCTTTTTCACATGCCTCACCACTAATAGCGCTTGAAAAAGGAATTTTCACTTTGGCGTATATAGCCCTCGATAGAGAAAAGGATTACAATACGAAAGAATATATAGGGCAGAAACAGCGAGCGAAACGATTGATTCTTCGACACTTTTGTGCGACGAGAGCAGCCAGCAAAGCGAAACGTGACTACTTCGTTTCTTTTTCCTCAGAGTTTTATCGAGACTCTCTCCTCCGTTTTCTTCTTTTCATCAGCTAGCGACGAAACAAACGGAATAATAACGAGGCGTAACCGCCCGAGAAATTGGAATGATATTCTATAGCTGTTATACTCAACAATATCGGATTCGTTCCTCAATCAGACTTTTTTCCATAAATATTTTTTCGGGGTAAATATTTACCAACATCGATCTCCCGCTGAACATTTTTTTTCGTAGTCAAATACTTCACGTTCAATATTTATTTTTTGTTTCGAATGCATCCCAGAAAGAGAAAAAAGGGGGGAAATTGAAACGTTGTCAATTTTACTGTCGACGAAAAACATCCGGGATGAAAATATTACAAAAAAATAAAATGGTTAGAGAGAGAGAGAGAGAGAGAGAGAGAGAGAGAGAGAGAGAGAAAATCGGATTGACTTATATATAACAGAATTCGAATTTCTGCCGCAAAACTTTGCGAGTGTATACAACGTGTATATTTTTCCCTTGCCCTCGCGAGCGATAATTTACATTTTTATTTCTCGGCGGCGTGTGGCAGCGAGGAATAAGTCGAGAGTTGGAAATGAAAAATTCCAGAAGCAAAGCGAGCTTGAAGTGGTTCCAGACCTCTGGCAGTTTTCCTCTCGCTTTCCATCTTTTCCCTTCCAGTCGTCTTTTTTCTGCTCCCCCTCGCGCTGATTATCGCAAGCTCGCGAAAAATCTCACGTATAACGCGAAACGCCGGGCTCTTTACCTACTCGGATGCCGAGTTTATCATCGGGAGCTCTCATTGTCGAACATTTCCTCCATAATTCTCCAAACTCCACGGCCTTTGCATACATTGGAATTTGCGTACACGTACATGCGGTCGTTCGTATAGATATCCGGGATTTGTACGAAAACGAATGAAAAGTGAAAAAAATCGAGGGTAAGAGAATATTGGCGAACGTGCGAAGCTTATCGAACGAACGTGTGCACCATGTCGGATTTCATTTGATTCACTCTCTTTTCTGTTTTCTCTCCTCTCCCTCTCCCCCTCTCTCTCTCTCTCGCTCTCCATTTCCTCTCCTCTCAACTTTCTCCCAAGTGATAGTTATTCCAAATCTCTTGGGGGACAAGCGCAAAGAGGAAAGCCGCACTTTCTCAAGTTTCTTCTGTCGTCTGTCTTTTGTCACGATCTCCCTTGTCATTTCGCCGTAATCCCCCAGTGCAGGAGAAAATTCTCCCGTCCGAAGATGAAGACGTAAATAGCGAGAGAGACATAGACGTACCAAATAAAAGCAGAAGACGATCCAGCAAAAAGTACCGGGGCATTTTTCTACTTTCAATTTTTTATCTCTTATACCCGTGCTCATTTCTCTTATTGCGTTACACTTTCGGCGTACAACGGCTGAAGGCTTCGCTAGAGCAAACCAGGATGCCCGTGAGATATTGCCATGCTAATGAAGACCGAGTAAACGTATAGTTTATACGCTATTTGTACACCCATACAGGGTGTCTCATTATTCAATTTCAAAATGAAGATATTTAGATTCATCGCAGCAATTAATGATCAAATTTAATTACTTGGAAGGTTGCTACGACCTCATCTGTTCTACTTGAAAAACACCCAAGCACTTTTCAAATCCAAATTTTATCATAAATTCTTTTTTTTTAATATAAATAATTGATTCATCGTCGTTCATCATTGGGACACCCCATATCCATCAGTTTCAGCGTATTCATATATATATATGAATACGTGTATACCAAGCGCGAACGACGATGATATAGACTCTTGAGGCGTAAAATGAAATTTTAAGAGGCCCTCGGCGAAGCGGAAGGACTTGGAACTCGGGATATAATCGTTAGAAGAGTAAATTAAAGGAGAACCCCTCTCTATATATATCTTGTCGTTGATACCAATTCACAATGTACTGATGGAAACAGAAAAAGAGTGAGAAAGCGTATTTTCTCGGATTTTATTTGAGTACTCTCGAAACGGTTACTGACCTCTCTATCGAATTTTTATCTCTCTTTCTCCCCACGCCAGTTTTCTTTTTCTCTTCAAGTTAGCCGCAATTTCTCTTAGGGCTATTTATTTTCGATCCACTCCGAAAACCACCCCGAATACCAGCCTCGAGAAGGAAAAGCGATCGATCGAACATTTTCATATTTACCGACGAATATTCGATATCCCCGAGCCAGCATTGTCAGTCGAGTTCAAAAGATGGGAGAAAGAAAAACAGGCTCATCTGATATTCGCGAGGCGAGTCATGTGTGTGATAAAAAACGAGATAAATCATCTCTCGTATTTTCCATAGTAAATCACGTCACTCGGGCAACGATACACGTGTACACATAGAATTTTTTTCTCTTCTGCCCGTTGTCAGCGCACTGCATGACGTTCTGCCAAATGAAATACGATAATCCTCGGGACTCCACATTTATAACGATGAATATTTTTATTTTTTACTCCTTCGCTCATATCCCACTCGCTCTCATCTCTCCTTTTTTTTTCTTTTCCTTCCCCTGCTCGGTGCTCGAACGATTATATTTCATTCGATGCTCGTACCATTGTGTATACTCGTATTTATCAACGTCATTGTACATATTTAAAACTGACAACCCCGCGTACGCTCGTGACAGAATTTTATCTGGCGATAGCAAAACCGAAAAGTAATGCTCTGAAACGAGCCTATAAATGTCATTTTGAGCCGCGAAATGTTTTCTTTTTTTCATCTCTTTTCATGCATTTTCACATATATGTGTACTCTGAAAAATATATATGATATATTTCGCTTTCAGACATGCGCCGACTCTCATTTCATCTTTTTTTTCTCACTCTCATCAAACATTATTTCCAGGGTGGTCCAGCCTCCGCGTTCCCGTTGACTCAGACACTGTTGAACATTTATGGCCGGAGATCGGCCAGTCCTGATGATCCCATACACAATGAGCACAATCAGGTTCGTAATTTCAATGCTAATTAGCCCTGATAATATTTGACAGCTAGTGACATGAGTGACCTCGCTGATAGGCAAACGACGTATGTTTCAATCTCGACGGCAAAGATCGTCATTCAATTAATATATTGTTTTCTATATTGCGTATTTTTTGCATGCATTTTATCGTAATTCATTCCAAGAAGATTTTGAAGGAATCAATATCATTTTTATTACCTTAAGTAAAAAAATTTTCATTCTCGACGTATCTCGTGCATTCCTTTCGTACGCTGTGCGAGAGGAATAAAAATACGACTGGTATAAAATATGATGAATCATACGTGTCTATAACAATTGATCGAATACTCGAGTTTCGCTCTTTTTTTATTACACAACGAAACGAGGATACATATATACTGCATATATAGTAACTCGGTACAGCGCACTACCGTGATTGATTTGAAAAACATATATATATCGTTCCCGCAGAGTCATCCATTACTAAACTGTAATTGATACGCAAGGCATTTTGTCGAGTGGAGCGAAGTTTGATTAAGAGAGAAAAAATATAAAACAATGAACGGAGTGGATGAAAAATGTTTCCGCGTCGTACTCCATCTCTATATCCATGAGGAACGTGTGCGTATATACATATATAGAAAATACACTCTGTCTAATGAATCACCACATCAATTTAAATTGAATTCTCGAAGCAATTCCGTCAAACTTCCTCGTTTACCGACGACACGCGCGTGTTGCAAGCTCGTCGGGGTGAAATTTGTAGGAAAGTTTCTGTGCCGTTCAATGTTTCTGTAGACCTCTCTGGAGCGTAAATCCACGCTCGTCGGTAACTTATCAGGTCGCAGAGTGAGTGAGAGAGAGAGAGAGAAATAAAAGAGAAAAAGGTGAGAGGAAGAGAAAGGAGAAAGAGAGAGAGAGAGAGAGAGAGAGAGAGAGAGAGAGCGCAGGAAAAGTCTGATGGAGCCAAGACAAAATTCGACAGGATCCTGAGAAGAAAACTGAGAAAGGGGAGAAAAGATGAGAGATTCCTCGTGTATTTTTAAGGAACCAGAATTAATGAAAAATAAATTTCTCTTTCAGGAAATTAGGTATATATAATGGATATATCATTCTCATAAAGTTTGACGATATAACAAAATGTCGACATCTGAGTAATTAAAAAAAAAGTGGTTTAATTAATTCGATAAATGAAGAAAGTTTGCCGTGTAACAATTTGGTCGTACGATCGTGAAGAAGGAATAACGAGCATGTATAAACTTTGGTACGCTTATTCCTGTCCCTCAGGACGAGGAAATTGCGTGCAAAAGGGGATAGCGATGAGGCAAAGACAATTCTGGCCGCGTCAAAAGCAGAAATGGAAGAGGTCTTTTTACAGAGTAAGGTCTCTCCTTTCATCCATTCCTTTATTCTTCTCTCAACGTGCCCGGTCACGTGGCTTTCGCGCATTCTTTCTGTCCTACGCCTTCCGCGTCTTGGGTTTTATTCGCAAATAAAAGATTGAGCGCGGGAGAAGGAGCAAGTCTGAAAACAACCGAGAGGAAAGGAGAGCGGGAAGAAAAGAGCGACGGGGAAAAAGATGGAAGTAGACACCGAGGCTCGGCTATAAAAAAAGAGAATGGAAGAACGAGAGAAGAGTGCACGAGTCGTCAACAATACTTCCGCGTGCCCTCCTGACACGCTCAGATCTCGAGCTTTTCTCGTCTCTTTTCTGATGCTTCGGGAGAATTTTGCTGCTTCTTTCCCCTCACGGTTTACTCGCTCTTCCATTTTCCTTCGCCCATTTTTATCATTCCTTCGCAGCATCCTCTCCCGTCTCTTTGTCAACTCTTCTTCTCCTCGCAATGCCGCATCCCCGCGTCTATTGCATTCTCGACGACGCCGGTAGGAAGCTCCTGTCGAGAATCGAAACGAGAACCCCGTCGGACTCATTTTTGACCTTATGCAAATAATGGCTATCCCATCTGAGCGTTCCTCTTCATCGTTCTTACTCAGGAAAAAATTATCTTCCGAGAGATCTTTCACTTTTTCACGTTTAATTTTTTATTCCCGTCTGTGCAAAGAATGGTGTTTTTATCAACCCACTCTGTTTACTGCGAGGAAAACATTTCTGCATGCTATTAAAAATTAAAATTATTTATTCGTATTTGACAATGAATGACATATTTCTTTTAAATCGAGTACACAAGTCAAAAAAGTTAATTAGTTTCAAATAATAAACGCAAATACATTTCAGCATTAAAAACATGTTTACAAGCTTAATTTCCGAATTCCGAACCTTTGTGGATTCACCGTAAAATTCACTCCCGTAACGTTAATGAAAATTGACGGTCCGTTCAAGAATACAGCAACTCACCGTGACAACGATTAATAAAATAAAATCTGAAAACTTTGGAGACTCGTTAAACCTAATGTTGAAAAAGTTAAGATATGTAACTTGAACCTATAATCGATAAGTTCTTTCAATAACTCTCCGTCTGAGCTTGGAGGGGGAGCGTGCTTTTTAATAACGTCTAGGATGCTTCGGTGCGTTCTGGTCCGATTAGTCGTTGCAATTTATTCGGTAAATTTGCCCGAAGGCGATGAATATTTAATTCGGGTATCCGCTCGGGTCTGCCGACTAATTAGATGCCGATAGAGAGTTACCCGCATCAGCCCAATCCTCGTTATAGCTTGGATACACCCAAGCTATAGCTTATCGTCGTTATATCTCGCGGTGACGAAGATCCCGCGATATTTATCAGAAACCTCTATATATCTATACACCTATAATCAAAGTCTTGAAGATTATATTCTCGTTGGCTTTTTTACATTATATTATGAGAAAAATTTAATGATGTATCTCGAAAAAGTGTCTTCGTCCCGTTTAGAAACAAATGTCTCTATAGTAATTATAATGATGAAAAATGTTTAAAAATATTCGGTAGAAATACTATATGGAACTGTAGAAACATGCGTTTATGCGTAAAGAAGAAGAAAGCGATACGCTGCGGATTTGGAATTATTATATTCGAATCAGTTATACATATAGCCCCTCTGGGCCTTTGAGCGATTCCGAGATTTGCGGAAGGGTCTCGTACATCTGTGAGATACGAAACGCGTTCCATCGAGCTAGAAAACGATGGCGCAGTCTCCGGAGTGCCGTCAATCTCGACGAGTTACGCTCGCATTCTCTTCCGCCATTCGTACGTACGCATCGTAACGTAACGTGTTTCACATCCTCCGGATCCCTCGAATTTCTACCCCGAATACGCGTCTCTCTCTCTCTCTCTCATTTTCTGAGGTAATTAGGAGTGAAGAGAACCTCTTCGAACATGTTACAATTAATCTCGAGCCTTCGATAATTCTCCTCGATCGACTATTTCCAGCATCTCACAAAGTGAATTATCAATATATTACACTGCTAATAATATTTATCTTGTCATATGGTATGTAATATGATGCTAATTTGAACGTTCTTTTCAAATTTTCATAATGGTTCTATAAATCGTTAATATTGAAAAAAATATGATTTCTGCTAGTTTTAACAGTGAAAATAAGGGCTTTGTCCATAAATTTGAAGATTATGTTATCGACTTCTAACCTTCCAATTAACATAATATACATATATTGAACTAATTTCACACATCAGATAGTAAGTTATTATAGTTAAGATTTGGTCGTGTTGATATAAGAGTTTTTAGATAAAAATCTAAAAAAATCTTTAAAAATATGTGCTGAAATGTAAAGTAAAAATTTGTATATGTCATTGAACATCGAACACGATGTTTTCTTTCCACACTTGACGCCGAAATGTCATTACTAGGTTCATACGCCTAAAAGATCCATCGTGAGGACTTCTTTTGAGAACACTCGAAATATTATTATAATGTATATTGTAGTATAATGTAGTTTTAGAAGGATTATGACGTAAAAGTATACGTGTCGCTTGAAAACTGCAAATACAGCGTATTCGCATGAATAAGCGTTGATTTTTTTTTGTTTCCTTCGGAATTCTTCAAATTCTGCTCTGGATTGTGTCTCGTACAGCCGCTAACCCACATTCGTCTTCCGGATTCGTCAGCAACAATTGGCGCCACTTCTGTGCGCCGTTTCGAGAGGAGACTCGCGGATGGCCGCCAAAGAACTCGGCGATCATCTTCGAGCTTTTCTGCAGCGAACTTTAGAAAGGGTTGGAAGTCTCATGCTAAAAGTTGTCCGCGAGCTGTCAATCTGACAATGTGTTTCAAATGTTAAATCTGTCTGTTAAACATTTAAAAATATGAAACGAACTTGGTCTTTTTTTATGATACTTTGTACATAAAAATAAATAAAAAATTGATACGATCGAAACTCGGGGCTTCGTAATTACCTCGGTGAGAGTGCAGAGTCTAGATAGCGGGGAATTTGATCGCATAGATTCTGAACAAGCCAGGCAAGCGGATATTGCGATAGACGAGGAAAACGTTATAGCATCCACACGCGTCACAAGTTAATAATTCGCGGCAATATGATCGATTGGGTCTCCATCGTTCGACACTCCCGTCGACGTTTCAGCGACTTGTATGCAGTGCCGATGAAAGTTCGTAAACGCAGAAGATCCAAACGATCCAGCGATAACAGTGGCTCGACGTCCGTCATCGGAGAATCCGCCGAGAGAAATGTTCCTGACGGGATTGGCGATGAAACTCGCCGTCCCGATTATCAGAATCAATGTCAGCGAGTGTTACACTGTTGCTGTTGCAGTTACGTGAGTCTTTCTTTCTGGGGGGAAAAAAAGAAGATAAATTCAAAATTAAATAAATGAAAAATCTTGCACGAATTTTAAAGTTAAATATAAATACATATATATATAAGAAAGGCGATTTTTTTCTTATCAGAGACTTATTATTATATTTTTCCGATAAAGTAAAAAAAGCATAGAAATCTTTTTCGAAAATTTGAGATTTTTTCTCAAGTACACTAAGAAAGAATTATATATTGTTCTGTATGAAAGTGCGACAACTATATTAAGAAACAATTAAAAATATTTTTTTTTAATGATGTAAAAATATATTTGTGTAGGTATTACTTTATGGTAAAAACTACTGTCTTGATTTCACTCAGTGTATTACAGGAGTTCAAAATATTTTTTATACTTTATAATGACGTAAATGTACATACGCATTAGATGTGGTATTTAGGATAAACTGACATTGAGCCTGTTGGCACATACATATGTTCGCCACGTTAATGTGTGCACTCGCAATAGAGAGCTCAATCATGGGCTCAAGCTATGTGTGTCGTCGATGAGCCGCGATTGAACGGATTCAACGAACGAAGCCCATGGAGAGTTTATCATGCACTTATTTCGGCAGCTATTAAATTTAAGCTCGCATATCCCAGATGAGAATCCGTTGTACGCGATTATTTCCGCACGCGCGGGGGCGATGTATTTGTTGTTCGTCGTTATTTTTATCCAAACGGTGTGTTGGGAGTTGGTTCTCGTAATCGATGATTCGACAAAAAGCTGCGAAACTTGGCACAATAATATTTTCCTGGATGTCGGCGTTCAAAGATATTCCGAGTATTAACGCGAAGCTATTAACGAACTTTTTACTAATTTCGCGAGTCTTCGAAGAGCTTGCTTTCGTTTCTCGGTCATGCACGTTGAACGTTAAGCTCTGTTTAATTGCCAGCGTCGTATTAAACTTGTATTATCGCCGGCACTTATTCCTTCGTAAACGAGAGAATAATCACCAGAATTCATGAACGGTGTAATGAACGTGGACGTTTATAAAGGCCTTATTATACTATGTATATATGTATATATTCCAGGGCCTAATCGCGCCACTCTCCTGTTCTGGAGCTCCTTGATTGTCGGAACACTCTTTAAGATAATCTCTCGTCCAGAGTGACACTGTAATCGTTCGCCCGAGGCGGTGTCCGCTCTGACGAAGTTTCAGCGCTTTTGACGCGATTCGTACCCCACCTCTTCACACCAGTTGACCGCAAAGCCAACAAAGCTTCGCCATCAACGAAGCCTATCAAGGGCTCGAGAAATCCCGGATTTCGCCCGATTAACTTTCGCAGTGCCCTTTCTCAATCACACTTTCTATATTCTACCGGATATCTTTCCACAGCTTGCTCTCTCTCTCTCTCTCTCGCTTCCTCTAGCTCCTTTGTACCCACGCGCGAATGCAATTTCACGCAACCAATCCGAGCCATTATGCACCTGGCACTATGCTTGCCATAAATGCTTCGTCTGCATTCGAAGTCAGTTGTTCCCGGCGTAGACAAAAGGAAAGACTTTTCCAACGATCGCTCGTTCGCAATCCAAGTTCGAGAAAATGATGTTCGTCAATTTGCAGACGCAATTATCAAGGAACGTTGCGCAACAGTTTCAGATTAATGCAGACGCAAAGGTTTCACGTTTATTTTTGTCGATCATATATTTTTTTATTTAATATTCATTTTTGAAAAAAGTCAGAAAAAGGAGATTTGAAAAATATCTGAATCGATTTTTGTGAATTTCTTTTACGAAATTCTCTTTTTGTGGTGGCATAAGTAAAAGTTCGAAACGTATATTTTTTTAAAGTGACAAAGAAATTATTCAGTGGGGACTATTTTTAAAACGATGATGTATTTTATAGAAAATTGGTCATCTGATGGGATGAAATGTTGAAAAATATCTCATAACCAGTAAGGCGATAATTTCAGTGTTATTGTTATCATTTGTTATTGATTTACGTTCCAATTATGATTTATTATTTTAAAGTGTAAAGTGAGAATTGAGTTCGGTATGCGAATCATGTTTAATGAGAGAATATGAGATTGAAATATCTACTGACTAAAAACTGAGCACATTTCCTTATCTTCCGCAGCATATTCTCACTTTTTATCTTTTCTCATTCAAACAAATGAGGTTTTTCTCTCAAGGGAGTTTTGGGGAATCAAATAATTATTTTATGGAAACGAATTCTTTTCTCCTTTCGGAGAATTCAATTTTTATGTCATTGATTGACAATCAATTTTCTTCGGCCATAAATCAGAAACGAGGTTTTTCAAGAATAATAAAATGCAGTACTCACAGATAAATTTTGTATTTTGATCAATTATGTATATAATTAATTTAATGAGAATTTCTCTTTATTTGGGATTTTATGCACAGTTTAATAAATATTTTTTGGTACTATCGGATTTCAGAAAACGAGGTACAGCAACGCTGGTGTAGAGGAACAACTTCCACCCCCGCCCTCACCGCCCCTAGTCAAAGAGACTGCTCATCACGATGGCGTCTCGAGGCCAAACTCAGTCGAGAGAATTTTGCATCTCGATGGAGTTCAGCACATCCTTGCAAATCACGAGACACTAAATAAGGTAAGTTTACAAAAATTTCGATACAAAAAAACTTTTCAGTGTCGCATATTTTATAGCGAATCATTTTTTTTTAATTTGTTACATACCTTTATTTTAAAAATATTCGCATACAATAACTGAGGCAAAAAAATATGAATGGCACATTGTATATGTATTTTTTGTTCTGACTCGCCATCTGCTACTGAAATTTAGCAGCTCGTAAGGAATTAATGAACACGTCGATAAAACGTTCTGAGAAGCTTTTGCCGGTAGTAGAAACGCCTGTGGAAATTCTCAAGTTATTACGAAATATCTGCATTACCGACGAAGAGTTCTCACTGAATTCAGAAGCTACGTTGGATACAGAATCTATTTTCCTTGCCAGTTACTGCTAAGGCTATTTCGCACCCTAAGACGAACTTCAAGAAAACATTTGCAGCAAACGTTGGACGTTTTTTAAATTCTCAAATGCTACAATCAAGATTTAAAAATTTCTTCTTCAAAGATTAATGTTTATTGTTTTTTCTAACATCTGGTTTTTTTTTAAAACAAACGTTTCACAATTCTTTTTCATAAATAATTTGTTGTATGATTATTTGTTCTGCAAAGATTTGATTTAGAAATCATTATTTCATATTAGAATTTAAAAAAAACGCTTGTCTCGAAAAAAATCTTTATTGCTCTTATCTTCTTGACTATGAGAAGAATTTTTCGTCTCGAAGGTTCTCAGAAGTTGCCATTCAGAGGCAGCACAGTCGTGAAGGTAAATATGAAAGCTCGGAGCTTGAACATCGATTGAGGTTTATACCCGGGAGTAACACGTGGACAAACAGTTCACTCGCATCGCTGCAACTGGTCGGCGACAATCAGTGATTCGCGGCGAACTAAAAATCGCGTGAAGTAAACAAAAGTTAAAGTGCTTATAAACTAAATTATTATAATTTCATAATTTCTCCGTAATAAACAAAAAAACTTTGCGATATATAAATAAAATTATTAAACAAAAATATTACTTATAAATTGAAAATTAAATCGTTTTTCAGAAATTTTTATTGATAGGCTAAAATATCTATACTTTTCTTTGTCGTTGGAGAAAAAATGTTCGTCGAGGATAGAATTTTCTTGGAAACCGTGGACCGCAAGTGGGTCGAAGTGATTGCAAAGTGACGCACACTATCGCCTCATAATGTTGAATGGGCGATTAACGTCCGATATATAACGCGGGGTGAAAAGTTTTCCTCTGACCTGGTAAGATTATCGACTTCATTCGATGTCAGGACGTCGTTGTTCGCTGAGAAAATTTTTTCATAAAATCTTCTATGAGAATATACCACCAGATAAACTTTTTTTTAAGTATAAATACTCTTCGAAAGTGGACGCGAAAAATAAAATACGAACGATAAAATATAAACAGAGTATTCGATATTGAATTATGCAAGGTCAATTAGAGATTCCTGTTAGAAACGGATAAAATCTCTTTAGTGTCTGACCACAGACTGTTTTTACTACTTTTATGGCTTCAACTGCGATCAGTTGAACGAGCGACATCGAAGCTCTTTCGGTACGTTTATAGCCGAGAACACACGAGGCTCGCAATCTTCCGGCATGAGAAAATCTTTTGACACAACTGTCATTAATGTCAAACCACACGTGTCTTCGTGCCACATAAAAAAATATAATGATATCCGTGGTACGAGAGCACGAGCACGTTTCGACGTAGGAAAATTCAATTCATGCGGAAATGATTTATTTTTATCGCTCGTGCATTGTACATGATGATTTATGATGAGAAATGTAGGAATGCGAATCAATTTTTGGGAAAAAAACAAAATAAATCTGTATAAAATGTGATAATTTATTACATGAAAAGAATTTCGTATAGTATATATGATAGAAAATATAAGAAGAAAAAATTAGAAAATTGAAAAATGCAAGATTAAAGTAATTTCGCTTTTTTTTGTTAATTTAGTGGCAGTCTTGAGAAAAGCCTTTCATTTCTTATCGGAAGATTGGAAAGAAAATAAAGAGGATTGGTGGTCACGTCGTGTAAGAAGATCAGAATTCTGGGTCTAGGAAAAAACTGAATAAAAGTCATTCAGAAAGAAAGGAAGAAAAGATCGATAGATACATAGATAGGTGTATATTTATCTTATGTTACGAAATACCATACCATGAAGGAAATAATCTGATCAAATTTAACAAAAGAAAGCAAGTATGCAGGTATATGGAAATAATAAACACTAGAGGCAGATACTATTTTATACTAAATTCTCAGCAACAATAAAGTGTAATAGCAATAATTATTTGTAATAAGGTGACGCAAATATTAGGCAGGTTGATATCTCAGTTATACAAAAAAAATCGACTTTAAAATCAGTTTTTTTTTCAACACAATTTTCTACTATATTACTATTGAAGAGTATATCTATGAGAAATATCTAATCGAATAAGTTCTTTAATTTGTTTAAAATAAAATAACCAATTTTAGCGTTTTTTAAACGAATTACAAAATTTCCAATAACAATATCTTATCTTAACACAGGTAAGTGTGTAAAAAATATACTTGCGTTTATAGTATATTTGTAGGAATTAAAGTGATGGTAGTAATTGAAACAAACTAGTTCGAGAAGCATGCTGAAGGATTCTGAAACTGTATGAAGAGATTAATAAAAAATGGCTTTTGTTCAATACATTATAGGTCAAAATACCAATAAAATAAAAGTCTTTAATCTAGTTTTCAGCTAATGTAGCATTTTAAGAATGATATTTGCTTATCACGTAAGTCATTTAAAATATAATATACTAGAAAATTAAAAATCATGTCAATTTTCGAATTGAATTCTGCTGATAATTCATTAACAACCAAGTAAGCATAGCAGATGGTTTAAAAAATCCATATCAAATAGAATAGAGGTTGCATAAAATTTTAATTTTCAAAGAATTAAATAAAAAATTTTAAAATAAGATTGATACAACTATTCAAAGAACATTTTAGAATATCACAATACCTAGATTTTTAGCCTATAGTTAATAAAAAAGTAGATTTAATTTTTACTGCTTGATCAGTCGCTCCAGAATGAGAACTTTAAATTTAAGAAATTTTTGTTCGCGTCCTCGAGATAAGATGAATGTAACGACGAGATATGGCCTCGATATCCATTGAGAGAAGAAAAGAGAGAGAGAGACAGTGCGAGAGATGAAGAGATGAGTCACGAGGACAATCGAACGTGACCGACCATAGCAGAATGACATTTTGAACCTCCCCCAGAATTGACCCAGAAAACCTCATTGTCTCATCTCAAACTCCTATTTTATTTATATCTCACTTGAATCCGTCATTTCAGAAAACTGATCCTACACCAAAAAAAATCTCGTTACTTTGTTAGACTTCCAAACATATTCTTACCTGGACATTTTTATTTTTTCATATTTTCACTTATATTGGAGTCGAAGACTTACTCAAAAGCTCTGAAGTCTTTGAAGAAATGCATCCCAAACGGTAATTTCCCAAGCGTTTTGCGTAACAAGGAAAATCCATAGTAATTCGCTTGTCGCACTTGTTACGCCAGTTAATAATCTATCCACGCCATTAAGGAATCAATCTCATTGTCAGGGGACTTGCGCGTTAATTCTCGATAATAATAACAATAAAGCGACAGGGATATAGGTGACCTTCGGCTTTATTGCGCTTCATCACGCAAACCATAGAGACGTCAACCTTTATCCTAAACCAATAAAAATGCATCTTTATATAATATATTTATTATTTATCATTATTATTGCTACACAATGAAAATATTCTAATTTTCATAACTTTTTGTTATTATTATTTTTTTTTTTATCATTCATTTCGTTATGCAAATGAAAAACTTTCTACAACGATAATCGGTAAATTCTATTTTTTTTGTTCGTTTCATCAAAGGTAATTTTTATCGAACTTTCCCTTCGTAGTATTCAATAGTTTTTTTTTCCTAAAGTTGTCTCGTCAAATAAAAGAAATAATCTTTTGCAAAGCTTTGCGGTAGAGCGAAAAAGAGGGAATAAATCGAAGGCTTTTTGTGTTTCGCCAGACACTGTTCGTGCCTACAGTACTCGTGTTTGAAGGGAGAAACGCTTACGGTGTTCAATATCAATGGTAAAACTGCCAACCGCGACGAGATAGAATGTTGAATTGTTTTCAGTCGTGTGAGCTCCGAGCGCTTTTAATTAAAGTCTCTGTACCACTGGGATACTTTTTCATTTTCTTTTCACGTTCACCTTTTCACAGTTATAATGTCCTCTTTGACCGGGACACGTGTGTCGGGAAAACTTTTAGCAATCTTGATAAAACCTCTCGAAATTGCGACGAACTCTTTACACTTTCAAACAAAAAAATAACGCGGACTTCCAGTTTCATATATGACAAATATTTTTCAGCCATTCTTTTCATAACCATCGTACATTTATAATGACGTACAAACTATAATAATAAAATTTCATTATAAAATTTAATGTACAAAACTTTAATAATAATAAATACCAGAGTACATTTACAATTCTTCCTAGAATTGAAAAACATTCGATTTGTCGCATCGTTGCGCAATGTTACATAATACCGTGTAGTATTATTTGTATCTGTGAATATTATGAAAATTTTTTATGTAACATTAAGAATAAAAAAAGAGGTTCCTTGTACTAAGTCAATCTAATTATCAATCTCCCAAATCAAATTCATGATTTTATAAAAAGTTGCATATTTAATTTTTAATTATAATATAATTTTTCAACTTATAATAAATTATCATACTCTATCCCACACCAAATTCCAAAGAATTATTTCTGATAATTCATCTTTCATCCATGTATTTGAAGAAAAATAAATACAGACTATTTTTGAGAATATTTTTCTTTTCTTTCAAAGTTACCATACAGCCATATATTCACTTATTCATGCAAGATAATACACTGACATTTGATGGAATCAAAAAAAGAGCCACATATCAAAAATAAACTATAATTTCATTTTTCTCTATTTTGACGAACATGACTATCCTAACTGTTTCTGAATCTGTTCAAGAATACACTAATAGACATATAATATATTAATTTAAAAAAGTTCTAACATAATTAATATCGTGAATTAAGAAAGTACGATAAAAAGTGCAATGAAAGAGTGTTAGTTCTCATAAAATCGCATATAAGATTTTAATACTTATATATAATATATAATTAGCTCTAGTTATTGAATCGATTAAATAAGCTGTGGTCTCGAAATTAAACGTTTCGAAAGATGTGCATCCCACTGCGGTCGTGCACGTTCAAACCTTTATCACCCTCTCTTTTCTGTCGTCCAGACCACTTCATCTTTTTTCTCTCTCAAAAACACTTGGAAACATGTAAAAAGTCGCTTCCGTTTTTCTCTGCATTCTTTCCATTCCTCTTTGTTCCTCATCTCCATTTTCCTCTCTTTCCCAGTTTGAACACGCACGCACAAACGCTGGATCCTCCATAAAACAGTTTCATTTGGGTATACGCACACAAATATTAGCCGGCAAATGTATGTACACAAGTCACAACATACACCCAACCGTTGACATCAACCCCTTCCCTTTTTCGCCATCAGTCTGCCTTTCAACCCCTTTTTACTTCAATCTATCTCTCCTTCTTTCCCCTCCACCCTTTCTCTGTATCTGTCTCTCGCTTTCTTTCTCCAATCCCTTTGTCTTTCTCTCTCTCTCTCTCTCTCTCTCGCTCTCTCTCTCTCTCTCCTTCTCCATCTCTCCACACTCGCTCGTTCTCCACGCTACGGGAGCGTAGTCAGTTCGCTCGCAGTGGCGTAGGTCAGTGTTCGCGAATACCGCATTCGATAAATTCTCCCGCCAACACCGAGCTATCAAAATACTGCTGCGCACGATTGCACGTTTACTTATTTTCTCATATATATATATATATATATATCTATATTAGAGTACATTTTTCCACAAATATTGCATCTTTTTTTCATAACGGTTAATTTTGCTAAATTTGCTTGAAATCAGGATCATTCGATTGATTTTATGAATTTATTTCGTATTTAATTTACACCGTTTCGTGACATGCCGCCGATCCACGACGTCGCTCAAGCTCGCAGCGAACGATCGAAGGGCTTTGGAGTGATATTTCGTGACAAAACGTATAAGACTTGAGGGGAGTAAAAGGAAAGCAAAAAGCACTGAATGAAAAAAAGGTTTTTTTTCTATTGTTTATACATTTTATTATAGGGTGAAATTTTGTAATGGGGATTCCAGTAAAAAAATGGAGAGAGTATTAAGGATGTGTGTAATATTCGACGTCTTTTCCTTTAATTATTACCCGACTTCTTGTTCGGTTATTCGTATGTGAAAAACTCGCGCCGGGTTGAAGAATACGAAAATGTTGAGAAGGGAGTGAAGAAAACATTGGCAATGTCTAACCTTTTTTCTACTGCGGCCTCACGTACGTTTATATTGAATTCGGAACAGATAAATTATTCACGAGTCGTACGACGATCGATCACTTTTCGCGACTGCTCGGATTTTCGAGGTCTCGCACGTGAAGTCTTTTCGACTATGAAGCACAATGTATAAAGAAAAGTTACTGCAAGTATACTTATCTATGTACTATATCGTATATAAAAAGAGCAACGAGTGTCATCGAAAAATAAAAACGAAATTCTTTCAAGGTTATTGCTTTATTTTTATTTTTTTTATATTTTACCCGATGCCAAGAATCGTTTTTTTTTGTTGTTTACTTTCGTCTCATATATTCCATTCGTGAAAGTTCGGAAAAAATTGATGGAGCGATGACGACGCGACGGGATGTAGACGAGAATATGTACCAATCGGCGGGATAAAAAATTGTAAAAAATAAGCTGCTCGGCCACCTCACGACGACGAACATTCATGAGCACTGGCGTATTATTTGAGAGCGCTCGGAATCGGGTCGGTTCGTTCAAGCTCGTCGTACGTACGAGATATCGACCGGCGCAGTTGTCCGGGCAAGCTTTTCGTTGTATAGATAACGAGAAAAGAGATGGAGCGAGAATGGTAGAGTGCGATAAAAATTGTGCTTCGAAGGGCGGGGAGTCGACGCTTCCGTACCAAAACTTGCATTTGGCGCTTCCAAGGACTCTCACCATTCTCCAAAATCACCGATACTAGCAGCTGTTATCGTCAGAAGCTTTCTCTCTCTCTCTCTCTCTCTCTCTCTCTCTCTCTCTCTCTCTCTCTCTCTCTCTCTCTCTCTCTCCCTCCCCCCCTCCCCCCCCCCCTGTCCTCGAAATGTTTCTCACATCTGAGCCAAGAAATCTTGCCTTTATGACAAATTTCACATTGTCAAGTTCGCTTTTACACATATATTTTTATTATTCCATTATATTTACTCCATAATGTATAGTTAAGAAATTTTTACAAACCGCATTAAATATATATGAGTTCTCGTTTATTTAAGAGATATCAGTTCGTATCATCCCGTCCAAAAGTTTCGGCGCTCTTTTATTTTACGTGATATTACAGTATAATTAACATGCATACATTAAACAGTATGTAGTAATGTTGATATCAAGTGGAAAAACAGTAGAACATGTTTAAGTGTGTACATTATTAAATTTATCGTATGTTCTTACCAGAAAATATGACTTTTTAATTTTTTATGCGAATAAGTTGACGACACAAAATTTCATGAAATGAAAATAATTGTGATCGATCTTACAGCATCATTATCGATCTTTAAGGATGCCTATCAAAAATGTTGATTAAAAGAAAAATGTATCATTTTGGGATCAAACGATTGGAAAAGTTTTATTTTCAAAAAGCAATTGTTTTGCACATGAGTGACTTTTCATAAAAACTATTTATTGTACTCATTAAACATTTTAAAAACTGTATAGAAAAAAGAAAAATTTTAAATTTCGGGCATTTTGTATTAATTATTAATGATAAATGACGATAAAAAGTTGCCCAGAGCTCTATACAGTAATACCCCAAGCATTGACAGATCTCCTAACCTTAATCAAAACAACAACTTTAATAAAAGCTTTGATGTTACTAAATATACTTTTTGGATCACCACGATAATTCTTAATCCCTAAAATTTGATCCTTTATTTTAGCATTACTAATTGCAGTAAAAAGCATGTTCAAAACATATTTGTAAAAAGTATTCAACTTGATTTAGAAGGCATCCTTAACACAACATTCTTATAAATATTTGATCGATGAGATTAATATTACGAAAAAGCTTCTTATAGTTAGATATGAAAAATAAAATGAATATGCGTCTATAAAATTCAAAAGTCCCATCGCAGGGTAGGTGATTTGCTAATGACGCGAATTAAAGGATAATATTCTCGTAACAAGGGGCGCGATAGGATCAATATGTATACAGAATAAGTGGGCTAATAGGTAGCGACACGAGTACGCCGTTAAAAGGTGGGTGCGTGCACATTACCGCGAGCGAGAGTGTCCAATTTGTCGGGGAGCAGAAGAAAAAGGTGGAAAGCTCGTTCACGCGGGTATTGTGTTCGCCTGACAGAGTGCAACGTCGCGGTCGCTGCCTACTCCACGTCCAAACCCCCATAACATTAATTAATACGATTTCGAGGAGCAACGCACACCGCGCGTTCGAGAATGAATGGAAATTTGAACGTTCTCCCAGACGACAATGACGTCGTGTCGAATAATCGAGACATTCGACCATCGAGCCCATTTGTCAAATTCACAGCCTCCCGGCACATGTGCCTCTCGTTAAGATGATTTTTCATCGTCGCCATCAGCAATATCACACCCTTCGATCGTGCCGGGTTCAACGAACTTTTGACACCAAAAGAGATGAATGATCGTCGGAAACAAAATTCTTCGCGCGAAAAAAAAATTGTCTCGTGAAAAGAAAATTCATCGAGTGAATAAAAATGAATTGATGATTCGAGTTTGTCGAACTGTTAGAAATGCCGATGCATAAGTATATTGAGGGGTGTTTTTTTAGTGGAAGATCAAAGAACTTTTTTATCGCGCGGTATTATTTCCCGATGGGTCGAGAATGCTTCTGTTCGGCGAAATCTTCGCATCCGAGTGTCGACTTCTGCACCCTGAACGCTCGATAGTCGGTAACTGGCTGCTCTACCGACGTGAATAACCACCCCTTGCGGTAAACGTTAGTCGGATGAGATGTCGTCATAAACGAGTTCGGTGAAGAGACGAAAATATGCATCGGCGCTTAAAAACACGAACTTGAATAAAAACAAAATGATTTAACTCGAATCAAAAAAAAAATAACGCGACAATAATAAGAGCCTTATTATAATATGTATGTATAACCAAAGCCTTACTAAAAAAAAGATATATATTGAAAAATGTTGAATAACCGAATAATTTATAACTCAAATTAATGACGTCGATATAAACTATTTACGAGTGCGACGTAGTCTTTTTACGAAAAGTGTTATTTCGCGGTAATCGTCGGTAATACTTAATATGCCCCCGATCATTTCAACAAATTCAGGCATGTGCTCGATTTGTGCACGAAAAAAGTCCCATCATCCGAAGAAACTCGTACGTTTCGACTCGGTTGTCGACACATTTTCCATATCGGATTTTGGTCAGAACGGCAATCAGAGGGTAAGCTTTTATTTTTACGAATCCATACAAATGTGAGAGTAATAAAACTTCTGCTGAATCAGATATTTTTCTGAATTGTAAAAAATATTTTTGGAATATATACCCGGACTTCAATGAAGTGGGGAAAAAAAAACAAATAAGAGCTTGAGAGCTCTTACTTTCACGTAAAAGTAATAATTTGAAAAAGCTAATGTACAACAAAAAGTACATTTATGAATAAGTGAAGGTAAAAAATAAAAATCGATGTACCTGAGAAAATACAAGTTGCGCGAGGAATGACAAAAATTGTAAATTCTTGTTTTAACTTTACAAGTTTCCTCGGAGATTTTCTGAAATACATATGTAGAATGTTGTGCCAGGTGCGAATGGGCAAAGGCAAAAATCGAGGAAAATACTCTCCGAATCCAACGTCTGTCACTTTCTTAACGATTTATGCCTCGAGTTCGCGTGAATCTTACTTCGCATTTCGCATCCATTTTTATCCGCGCACAAACGCGAGAGTGTTCTTACTACTTTGCACTCGTAATCCCGGGCTTGTGAACATTTTTTCACGAAAAATAAAACCTTTCATCCCGAGATTTATCGAAATATGTCATGCATTTTTTACTCTTTAATGAAATTTTTTACATTCAACGCATGCAACGCGAGTAATACAATTTTACATTTTTCTATTATCTCGTGAATTTTAATTAGATCCTGAATACTCGAGATAAACAGATTGGAATGAATTTTTTGAATGAAAGTAAACAAATCACGGATTCATTTTTGAAAATGTTTATAATTTTTTTGTTACAGGTAAGAGTGACTTCTTCCCGACATCGAAAATCTTCCAATAAAACAGTGAGTAATTTATTTAAGTAAAAGAACCATGAGTAAAAAAAACATCTTGGAGCATACAAAGCGATAGAAAAGAAAAGTAGAAAAAAAGGAGAATTTTTCAGGATTTCGCAATATGAGAGACCAAATGATCGTGCTCTCTTTCTCATTCGCTTTCTCAGTTGAAACGTTTCAGCCGTCAGACATGATGAATATCTCCTCCCACGTTTCTTTCCTCTGTAATATTTACTCGGTACACTCGAAAAACTCTTGCCGGTTTCATTCCAATGTGGAGTTATCTCCTCACTCCTCCCCACTCTCTTATCTTTTTTCTCATCTCAGACCAGACAGTTTTTTATTAGTGCTATTTCAATATGAGGAAAAAATTGCGATAGAATAATACATTTTTCTCTCTCAATCTCGTCCAGAACGAAAGCTCAGGTGTATCTGAATGGTTCACCTTGTGACCCTCAGAATGCTGTACGGCATCAACGAGTCTTGCCTCAATTTATTTACCTTTTTACCAGCCGACCCTTTTGATGCCAGCGAAAATTGATTTTTTTTCTCTCCCTGAGATATATATAATCCCGTACATTTTTTCCTTATTACACAACTCATTAAGCTTTGATATTCACCAACAATAATTTAGAGGCTCTGTCTCAATTTTGCGATCCTACATTAAACTTTTTACATATTTTATCACCCAACCGAGGCTTAGATATCTCAATTTTCTCTAGCAAGCTTTTATTAACATATTTAATTATTGAATTCATAGTGTAATATCATGAATTTGAATTAATAAGCAATTTAATTTATTAGTATGGAAAAAAATTAATATTTGTACTTGGAATGGTTGAACAAACATTGATTTTTTTAAATCTAGAATACACATTATGTAATTTATTTTGAGGTAAAAATTTTTCGATTTTTTACCACACATGCGTTATATATTCTTTCTGACCAAAAAGGATTTGGTGAGAGTAAAATCTTCGACGGTCTGCGGAGTAAATGAAAATACCCGAAGCGCGTTTCTTATCAGAGTCGACCTAAATTACGATAAAGAGGTATATTTCTTCGGCTTTACCGACACTTTTATATTTTCTATTTCCTTCGCGAATACAATACAAGAACACGTCCTGCTCGCCGATATATTTTCCAACTCCGCGTTTCCACTAACTGCCTAGCTTCCCCAAACACAATCACTGCGCTGCATTGTGAGAATTTAAAACACGAACAATTCTATCGTGTCATTTATTTAAATAAAAAACATCGCCATTGATCGTTTATTTTTCTAAAAAAAAATTCTCTAACTGAAACCAAACTTTGAAAGGAATTTTATAATCTTTTTAATTAAAATTATGCGTCACAGCGTAAAAATGGACAAAAAGTCTACATTTTTTGTCTACTCGAACTTCATTATTGTTGTGTATATTCGCAGAGATAACGAGCGGAACATTTTTGTACAGAATAAAATTTCGCAAAAATAGTGACTTTTCCCGAGACAAAAAATGCTGACCTCCAATATTCTAGGCTGTGGGTTTACATTATTTTTAAAAAATCTGTGCCGTTAAAAAAATCGTAAACAGTGAGTTTTATTCGCATATGCACTTACCCCCCCATTTCGGGGAGGGTAATAAAATATTCGAAAGCGAAACGGTTTGTCGTCGAGGGACGAGCAACGTAAAGAGTATAGTATATTGGAAAAAGAGATCAAAGGATCGTATATACACGAAAAAATTTGTTTGTTTTAATTGACAAAAAATTTGAAATCACACGATACGCGTTTCTGGGGTTGTGAATCGCGTTTCTTTTCGCCTCACGAGCGAGGAAGAGTATCGCGGCGTGTAATATCGTTTCCTGTGAAAATTAAACGAAAAGTCTTTCTCACCGACCGCCCGCTGAGAGCACCGGCCAATTTCGCGAGTCCAACGAACCAGATATACAGACGAATATAACGAAGCAGATAGAGTGCGAAAACTCCGGCGAAAAACCAGTGGCGCGCCCCCGGGAACGAGTTTAATGTTCGCGACAACCTGGAATCGTATATAATTGGCTTGGGGATGAAAGAAAAGCTTTGACAAAAAAAGTATATGACCAGAGATATGAAACAACATGCATTTATAGCTAAACGTGAAAATACGAATACGAATAACGTTTCTGTTCGAAAAGTGACATATATCACTGTTAAAAATGTGGTGTTAAAATGGTGTTAATTTAACACGATTCTTGGTCAATTTAGTTCCCACTGTTTGGTGTAGAATGGTATGGGGTTAATAGATATATGTGGTTTGATATGCTGTGCTTGATCAGTGTCAATAATTAACGCCACGCAATATAAACACCATTTAGAGCGTAAATTTCACTATTCTTTCTAACACCATCTCTGGTGCGAATAAAAAAACAGATACAGATTAAGCAACTTAATAATGATATAAAGAATATTTTTGAATAATGTTAGTTTCGATTTGTTTGCAAGGTTCATGCACATTATATGCAACTCAGTTCGTAAAAAATTCCATGTTACCAGGTTCGTTAATTATTTTTTGTTTTCCTTTCTCTAAATGCAGAGATTTACCTTGATGTAGGGTAATTTAATATCTAAACTTGTTCTTTTAAAAAAAAATTTTATATACTACTTTTTTCATAATACATGTAACATTGATGTTAAGTAGCAAGTGTTCTGGCAATGTTTCCAAAATTTTTATATTTAAGTATCAGTTCCTTGAAATAATTATGCTTCCCGTCAAACCTGATTTACCAAAGATATACTAGAGGACCGATTTGCTCAATGATATTCAGATAATGAGTGATAAAATGTTGTTTTGGTATGCCAAGCTTCAGCTCAGGTATCTGATACTAAATTTTTCGCGTTAATTCTCGTTCGTTTATTGCCACTTAATGGAGTGAACTGCCAGAAACATAAAAACAGTTTTATTGCTGAACAGGTATGGGCGAAGCTCGATACTTTTTTGAGAAATGAAAATAATTTTTCAATAGTTGATGCTTATTTCATCGATGGTACAATAAACATCATCCATTGAAAAATGTCCATTTCTCACAGGAAAGTATCGAGTTAACATCGATTTTTAACCCCATTTTAACACCGCTCGACATCTTTTGCCAAATACACCAGTGTTATTATTTTACACTATTTCAATTTATCATTCACATAATTTGGTTAACACCGCGAAATTTTTTACAATGTAGTATGTATAATTCGAGACGAACGAACCATGGTTTTTTGTCCGAATAAATTATTTTTTTAAATGTGATTTCGCGAAATTTCTCTCTTCTGGCCGATAACTTACGACTGAATTTCGTATTTTTCTTGTAAATGAAAAAAAAATGTGTTTTGCATACGAAATCGAGTATTGAGAGCAAATCAAAAAAGATTTATTCCTCGAGAGGGCGAAAAAGTAAAAATCTCGAGCACATTTTTTTCTCGTCATCGTTTTCTGGCTTGATTTTTCATGAATAAATATTCGAACGAGCGAGCTGGGGATTGCGGCAAAGCAAGGAAAGCAATAGGCGAAATCTTTCGAGGGCTTCCCTCGCGCGCGACTATCGGAGTGTCTGACGAGCGACCGCGTCGCAAGATCATGGGTGCGGTATTCCTTTAATGCATTTTATTCTTATGAATAAGTACCGCAGAGAAAATCGTAAATCCGATAGGCTGCGAACGAATCTTCTCGAATCTCCAAAAATGGCTGAGCTCGCGATCTTCTGCGTTCGGCATTGCTTCCGGAGATGCACGTGACAATCTTTCAACATTGCTCTTATTTCTCTCTCTCTCTCTCTTTCTCTCTCAGATACTTTTGTCTCGACGACTCGAAAGTTACGAGCGATCGGATTCGAAGAAGAACCGTAACGATAAGACTTACAATGCGCTCCATTCACGAGCTTTTGCTTTTCTGAAATAATTCCGTGTTCAATGACGCGAAATCCAGAGAGTGCATTTTCCACGGAGCAGAATTTTGTCTCGAGAGCGATGTAACCTAAAAACAGGCACGAACAATATGACTTTCGACGGGGATTAACAAGAGGGCGGATACGAGAGTATGTACAATCGTGAAATGATATGGAATTGAGGAAACTTTGAGTACTCCCTGACGTCGCGCGAATTGTAATGTATACATTTAGCTACCATTTGCAATTGCGGCCCCGATTCTATTTGCAACGTCAATCTCTCGAGTCCCTCGATTTACCCTTTTCCTCCATTTCTCTCGTTGGTCAGGTACCGTAACCGCGCCCGCGATATTGCGCGTGTACCATATTGTAACCGCTTCAATTTCCGACTGCGAACTCCTTTTGAATAATTCTAGAGTACGCGTATACGTGGCTTTGACACTATCGAACGATCCTCAAAAGTTTCCAGTCTGCGCATTTTACATTTCCGGCTAAATATTTAACGAGAAGACTGCACACGAAACGAACATATACTGAAAAATATCGCCAAAATTAATGCATGCGTGTGAGAAACTGACATGTGTCAGAAGTTGACAAATAGTCACAAAATTTTAGTAGACTAATACTATGATAGGTAAAATTTGAAATTTTTTTCCAATTTCAAGGAGAGTAGTCTCTCCTACGTACTATAATAATCCGCGAGCAATAATGCAACACGTCTAGAGTTTCTATGTATATATAGATTAAAAAGTCTCAGCACTTTAGACCACATAAGTACTATAACTTTGTACATATTTCATATTTCAATTTGTCCTTTTTCCAGTGTACACTTATCGATATACATCATAATATCAGAATTATACGTTTAAAAAAAATAATTTTTTGAAAATTATAATATAGTATGATACAATATTTCATAGAATATAAATTTTTTAATTTGTCTTCAAACATAATTTTATTCTATCCAGGTAAAAAACTTCACTGATAATAAGCAAAATGTATAAGGAGAAAAAAGTTTGAATTTCAACAAGAAAATTACATGCAAAATTTGATAATTAAAAAAAAATTCGAACAAATAGAATATTTTACTGAAAATTTTAGTTCGCAAGTAAAATTTATCTTCAAGCAGCGATTTATTTTGTTCCGGTTTTGTGAAAACTATCCAGATAAAAAACTTTTACTGGTAAAAGGTGCGAGAAGAAAGAAGTTTGAAATTTCCGTTCAATCAACTGAGACACGGAAATAAGTTTCTGGGGGTATATATAGAAAAATAGAGCTGGTCAGTTTTAACGAGGCTCAATTTTTCGTGGATTATCGTGACGCGAAAAAAATAATTGTTTGCCGCGGAGGAGGAGGAGGGGGTGGGGGAAGGGAACTGGAGGAGTTAAAGGATTCAATGAGAGGGAAGAGACTTTATATCGCTCGTGCAATGTTCGTATATATGTATATAGGAACAGAGAGAATAAGAAGCGAAGGAGTTTGGACGCTTGGCAGGACGGAAGGCTGATGTGGGTGGCGTCGCGTGGCTGGGGGCAGAACTTGCGCCGTTCACCGGCAGCATCCCTCGAGCGCCGGGAGGGTCGCTCATCGCGTAGCGAAACGGCAGTCACTCGCGCGAATCGCGACCCGCGGGACCGTTCTCCGTTCGAGCTCGCGTTCCTCGTTTTTTATTTTTCACATATATTTTTCTTTCTCGGGTCTCTCACAGAAATATCGTCAATAAGATTTTTTAAAAATCGCTCAATTTTCGATCACTTGTGTCTTAAAAAGAAATTAAAAAAAAAGAACACGTCAAAGTACGCTCCAGTTCGCGAGGCTAAAAAATCTTTTTAGGCAAACGTTAATAAATTTGTTATATACCCTCGCGTTTAACTTTGTACTTTTGTAAAGACATATTTTCACGCTCGATTATAGCAAAATTTTCGAGCGTTCAATATTTGAGGACAAAAATATTCAGAAGACGTCGTGAATGCTTCGACTCGAAAAATTTTTCAACGAGTATAAAAAATTGGTTTCGTCCGAAAAAACTGTGCTCGAAGTTGTCATCGTATATACAGTTATTTTCTCGCAGTCCCTTGTATACGAATAAATTCCCGTGGTATAATGAAATAAACGTGAAGTGTGAATGAGAGTCGATCGCGAGAGTGCCACGTGGGTTTGTATGAACTCGAGTTTCGTTATCGGGCAGAGGCATCGGACATCAACCTGGAGTACCAATGCGAATCACGTGTATCACCGGTTTACACGGGGATGGGCTTTAACGACAAAAAGCTGCTGAGATTACGAAAATGGCGGTTATTTGGCCGCGCCAAAGTTTACCTTTCGGTCCGATGGCTGGTGGGTTTTTTAAACATAAATAATATCAAAAATTTATTTTAAATATCATTTTTAAACATGTACAAAGTACCTAATCAATTGAAAAATAAACAAAACGATTACGGTTTTCTCGTTATATGTGCATGAGAATAAAAATCGAAAATAATGAAAATATAATGAAAATGAAAATATAATATTGTGCATGATATTGTAATGTTATTTTATGAAAACAACTATTATTCGTTGTGTCACTGTAAAAAATATTTTCGTACGTATCTGAAATAGGTATACAAGTTTTATTAAAATAGGAGAGAACAGAATATATATATATATATATGTGTGTATGTCTCGTCGTACTTTAGATCACGTATGTTTGGTTTTGTCAGGGGTGAGGTGTCTATGCGACCGTCACACAGCGAGAGACGCGCATTTTCTTTTTCCGCGTGTCCCTGTCTTCTAGAGGTGACACCCTTGGAATGCTAGTAGAAAGCCCGTAAACCTTTTAAACACTTCTGTCCAATTCTCTTTTGTACAGAAAAATAGAAAATATAAGAAAAAAGGAAAAAAAAAAGAAACAAAAATAGATTGGTCGACGAGAAGGAAAAGAGCCGCGAACGAAGGTTTCGCAAATATCTACAGCTTTTTTCACTTCAGTCGGTTTCCTCCATTTTGCAAATTGGATTTGAGGCCAGAACTGCATTTTTGCTGACTGAAAAGACGCTCCCCTTCCCCTGGAAAACTCTCCTATACGTGACTGGCGCGAGAACGCGAAGAATACGCTCGCGCGATCTCCGCGGATTTTTCAGCATTTTTCCACATCCAGCGTAAATTGCGATGGCGTGAGCCCTTCCCTACCACTGTTCACGGTGTAAGAAAATGACGAGAACTTGGCAGAGAGCTTTTTCACGAAATGACGTGAACCCTTTTTTTCAGCTTCCCCGCGTACTTGGAATTAAAGGAGAAAAAAAGAAATAAAAACTTGCCAGAGAATGAAATCTGAATTTTCATGCTAAAATATATTTACCTTGTTACGAATATTAATGTTGAATTTCGGCCACGGCTAGAGAATTATTTTTAAATTTATCGCACAGTAAAAACGAAATAAACGTGTGCATATACTATACAGTCTAAAAATGTAATTTTACCGAGAGGTCCGTGTGGTTTTAAACTTCAAGTCACCATCCAGGAACGAAGAATATCGGCTTTTGTAATTTTGAAAAGGTTCTCGCGTACTCGAAAGTTTTTAGAAGTCAGGTAACGTTAATATTTGAGCTTTCTTCTTGTCGATAGTGTTACCAGCAAGAAAATACTGTGCAAGGCTGGCGCCGAATTGCTCGCGCAATAATGCACGAGACAGGTCGTACACGTGCCTCTGATATCGGAAGGATCACTTTCGGAACACCAGAGCCTCACCGGTTCGTGCATTTTTGTCCTCCGCTATCGTTGTCCCCACCCCCCATTCTTCTTTTGTTCTCTCTATAATTTTCCGAGAAAGTCTGGCGCATATATTATGGCGATATATATGTACATTCAACATCGCCATTTTCCACAAGCATTTTCGACAATGTCGATTCACTTGTCCAAACTCGAGTTTAGCCTCTTCTTTTTTTTAATCCAACCGCTTAATTTTATATTATTATTCTTAAAATAATATTTATGTCGAAATAATATTTTATTTGAAATAAATGATTGGATGAGTATTTTGAAAAAATGAAAAAGAAAAGTTGGAAAGAAAGGGTAGAAGGAAAAGTGTGAGAGAGAGAGAGAAAGGTTCGAAGAAAAGCGAATAAGGCATGGTAGAAAGTATCCTTTTTACGAGCATTAAAAAAAGGGCTCTTCTTTCCATAATGGATCTCATTACTTTTATAGCCTGGAACATACATCTAGTGAAATTGCCGAGCTTTCCGGAAAAGCGTCCCGGACCGAGTTGAACCGTGTCAAAATTTCAAATGGCTCTCGCAATGACTCTTAGCTCGTCCTGTTGAACCTCTTGATTTTTCTTTTTTATATCAGCCACTTGGCGAGCCATTCACGGTGCTTCAGCCCTCCTCCTTCCTCTTTTCGTCACTCTAACGAACTTGCACGTTTTCCGAGTTTACTCTCAATTGTCGTCCTCTCGACGATCCGTTTTCACGGCTTGACTGCTCGACATTATTATTTCCTCCCTAAGAGAGGAACAAGTGGATAGAAAAACTCGGGATTTCAATTCAAGACGTGTCAAAATGAAGCACGAGAGATTATTTGATACATCGCTCACTTCTCATCACCTTCGATTCGAAGCCACATTGTTTCTCCTTACTTTTCATTTTTATTTACTTTTCATTTACTTTTCATTTTTATTTTTGTATACAAACAATTTTCGCTGTATTACAGAATTCACAAAACCAATAACAATTTTTTTTCTCTCTTCATTTTTCACACCGTTTCAATTCTAGACATAATCAATTTGCGTAATACTTATTTATCTGAAAACAAATTTTCTTCGTATATATAGCATCGACGGTGAATCGGAAAACATGCAACAAGAAGTTATAAAAAGTCAAAAGGAGCTATTCCTTGAGAGTCGGTTTTTATTTTGCTCATTAGAGTTAATACGAAATAACGCTGTTGGCGCGCGATCTAAAAAAATGCAATAGAACAGATGATGTAGCAGGGCGAATATTGTCTGAGACGAGACGTTAATTAGAATGTTTTTCATCAACGATTCCATTAGCGAATGAACGAAATCCTAGAGGGTCCCGTCCTGGTCTAAAGTTTTAATGAAAAGCAGCTAATTTCGCATACTCGTTACCAGCGCTTACCAGACCTTGAGATAAACATTTGCATGGTTGTTATTTCGAGCGAGAGATTGGTCGAAGCAACTGGTACAATCGAACAATCAAGCAAATCTCTCTGCAACGCAATAATAGAGAATCGTACACTCTCCAAAACTTTTACGAACATGCTAAACGTGTCCCTGCTTTTTTTAATTACTTCCTAAACCATTCTATAATATAAAGAAATAACTCATTTTTATATACTTTCACATATACATAAAAATGTTTTTAAATGTATACAAACTGAATTAAGATTGATAAATAATATATAAAATAAAATTATTAAATAATTAATAAATTAATATAGATATATAAAAAAAATTAATGATATTAATATTTTCGTTAATTTTAATTAACTTAGCACCGTGTTGTTCCCTTTGACCACACAACACGCTGTTATCAGTTTCACCGTTATTCATGCTTACTGAGTCCTGAAGCTTAATAAATCAATTCATACATGTTTCAAAAGCTTGTTGATAATAAAACAATGTCTAATTCATTGTCATGAAAACTCACGAGTTTTGAATGAAAAATCTGTTTCATGGAAATGGTAATTAATTATTCAATTCAAAGTGAAAAAAAATTACTTTCAATATTATTGTCAGATTTTTTCAGTATATAATTATAAAAAAAGTTAGAGGATACTAAATAAAGTACGATAATTAATTTTGCAGAACATTCTAATTAATACAATTAGATCAATAAATAAAAATTTAAAAACTATCATGCCCATGATAGAATTCTGATCAAAAATTGTCTTTTTTTTCTCGTTGATGCTGCTCATACTGCTCTTGATGCTTGCTCTTGATTGATTTGATTGCTGTCATTAACATCGAGTACAATCAACATATAATCGAAAGCTTTTGATAATGAATATTCGATAAATGATACGAACAGTGTAATCCGATCAAAATGGAAACAGGATGGTTGTATTTGCGAGGCTGGTTTGTTTCAGGTACATGAGTATATAATAACAAAAAATGTTTCATTAGAAGTTTGTGAATATCGCGGCCGAAATCCGAGTCTGAGTTGAAGCCAAAGGCTCCTTGTATGGGTAAATTATATTTATAAACTTTGAAACGTTATTTTCTGAACTGCTTTTGTTAATTGCTAAAAATTAAAATAATATTAACCCTAGAACTTATGACTAGTTTTTTCCACCTTCAAACTCATGACTCGGATTCATATCAACCCTAAGGATTATTTGATTATAAAACCGAATGTATAGGAGAAAAAATTCTTTAACTTACGCGTTTTTCTTCAATTTTTTTAAAAGAAGATGTAAGTTAAATTTGATTCTGTTGATATGTAATTGGTAGAAAAGGTGTATTAAACGTCTAAAAATGGAAAAAAATCACTATATAGCTCTTTTTAAATAAAAATTTATAACTTATTAATCGTTTAACCAATTTTGAAATCTGAAGCGGTGTTTCAAAAAGGTGTTTAAAAATACCCCGATTTTTAATTAGTCTTTTTTCAAAAAAAAAAAGATTATATCCACGAATCTGAATTGGAATTTTTGAGTCATTATTTCCGTTAAATCATTATAGATAATTAATTTTACAGAAATATTTCGTGCAGCAATTTTTATATGATCGTTGAAAATTCCGATATTCTTAAATTCATTAAAATTATTGAATTATAAAATTTTCTGCTTGAAGTATTTGCGTTGGAACAAGTTTCCGATACAGGTAAAACGAATAACCGATAGGGTATCAGTCAACGGAAATAGCACTGACATATCATGCTTAAACGAAATGCGAAGGTCGCGCTTTCTTACATTCCTACGGATATTATTTTCTCTCTTCTCGATATATTTTCTACGCCCATCCATCAATCGTTCACTCAATCGATCAGCAATGTTTGAGCGCGCGTTCATTCAGAAAATATTTGATTCGTGCAAATGTAATGTATCATCCTCCTGCGCTATTCAGAGAGAAAGAGGGAGTATCTACCGTGATCTTAAAATTTCATGAACGATTTTATTGAACGGTGAGATTCGTGCTACATTGTCTCTTTGGTATTTCTTCGAGTTCGAGAAGTTGTCCTTGACTGTGTCGATTATTTTTGCGGATACCGTAAGTTTGATCGATATCCTGTTACCCAGCTCACCCAATCTCCCCAACAAAAGCAACGTAAAACGGCACGCGATTTCGTGTGTTTATATTGACGCAAGGTTCACTCAAGGACGATGCAATTATATAATTTTTTAATTGGAGACTGCTGCACTTCGGAGAAAAGTTCGTGTGTCGCAGAATTTACAATTCTATTTGAAATGAACTTCCAAGAAAGATACGTTATTGTTTACCTATTAACTTGTTCAAAATTCGGGAAATATGTGTTGGCGTTTCCGAGAAGGTAAATGCTGCTCTATAGACCGTAAAAAATATTTAAAGTATAATCGTAAAAATTTATCGAGTCAAAAGAACGCGAGAGTCGAGTTAATCGGCAGCGTAAGAAATGAAGACGTCGACAAAGAAGTCTGCACGATGTCGGAGTGCGAGAGTTAGAGACTGAAAAGTTTTGCCTCGTTGAAAAAGATCGACGATCCCGAAGTCCTGGCATTATCGCTTACGGGCTAGTCCGAGGCGGTGCGTTGTAGAGGATGGAACTCCGGGTGTACATATATATAAGTAGAGATAGCGCGTGTAAAAGTAGAAAATCACGGAAATAAAAACTCGGCGAAAAGTAATTAGTCTAAATTAGAATCGCCGATCGGGTGCATGATGAACGAAGTCATTCGAGATAAAATCTACATGAACTTTTCGTGTTCGACATGAGAGACGGAATAGTCGCAACGATGATTAAGTTTGTCCATGTTAAATATACATTTGAAAGTTTTTTTACCGATTTTTCCAAAATTATTAACTCTCAAACCGTACCACGTAATATTGAGCAGGAATGTTTACCTCAAAATCACGTTTTCATCTGCATTTTAGATGATTTTATTTTCATCTCTAAATTTTTGAGTAGAAATCATAAAATCCCAATTCGTACTAGAGTATACGATTCATAAGTGCAGAAAAAAAGTGTATACGGTTGGGGGCGGGTCAAAAAAATTTTCACATTTTTAAAATTTTACGACAAATTTTCGTATAGCTTTATTGGTGCCGAGTAAAAAAGAGCACGGTCAGAAAGTGTGTCGTCAATCGCGAGGGAAGACTGTTTCATCGCACGGGAGAGGACAAGTTTTACGAAGCGTGCTTCTTGCGGACCTTTTACAACCTCCGCTATTTCTCTCTCTGTATCGAATCCACGCCGGGCCGTGAATAAAAATAAATAAATAAATAAATAAATAAAAAGCGCAGAAATGTTTATCCGGACGAGGTCGAGTTGCTCCGAGTGCGTTTTTTTCACGCAGTCCATTGTCTCCGGAGTACTCTTTGTTCGAGAACAATAAAATTTAAATAGCCATCCTCCCGTGCATATCCGTTGTATTTTATGGCGATTGATATATCGTCGATGTCGCAAATATAAAAATAAAAATGCCTCCCCTCCGTTGCTATATATATACCCTTCTTCATTCTTCCTCTTTTTATTTCCATTTATTTTGTCCCTGTTCACCGAGTTCGCGAGTAGAAATAAATAATAGATCGTCAGGAAAAAGTAAATCAATCTCGCAACCTACATTTGAATTTTTTCATCAATAATTGTATATTTTTTTCTGTATATTATATGGAATTATAATGAGAAAAATCAATTTCTCTCTCTTTCCTTTTCTCTTATATTTCTTTTTAACAATCCCCTTCTACGTGCTCATAACTTTTTGAACCCGCACTATAGAGAATAACGAGAAGGTGAACCAGGAAGAAACCACTGTACGTATAGAATCCTGGAATGCAAACCACGAGTTTCTCCAGACGTGCGATCGCATATCTCATATTCCGTACGGCGCCGATATCCAAGAGGTCGCGCGTTCCTTATTCTTGGTCAACTCTTTTCCCAGTCTCAGCGTCGATCGAGCAAAATCCTCTCATCCCCGAACGCGCGGTTAGCATCCGAACGTCTTCCTCGTGAGATTTCGCCATTGCGAAATACTCCTAAAGTATAAAAAATAAAAAAAGTGCGCGAGAATAATTTTCGACATTTATCCCTTATAAACATGAACGTAAAATTTGACAGGTTTATCTATAATGTCGAATAAAATAAAAAGAAAATTGTACCTTATCGGCTCGAAATAAAAATAGATCCGTTTATTCGATGCGAAACGAAGTTGAGAGGATATTCCGAGAGATAAAAGTTGACCGAGATCGAGAGGTCAATGGTTCGGCGTGCAAGGTGCATTAAAGGAGCACGTGCTATCAAAACTTTATGCACCTGATTATCGTAACGGCCGTGAAGGAGAGGAAAAGGGCGAGTTTTCGTGCTGCGCTCTCGATATTGATGGGCAGCCGGTCAGGAGCAAATCTATGGCCCGCGATGCACGAGCATTTAACGCAACCGAATGTTCGGCTATTTACTTTAATGCCGGTAAATATAGCGCCATTCGTACGCAGTTGCGGTAAAACCGTTCGAAACCGTGCCCGGATTAAATAACGCTTCTAGTATTTTTCGAGTATTTTCTGACTGCATTACAGACGCAACAGTTCGAGGCTCCGCAATCGAATTATGGGATTAAAAGCTTTAGGTATTGTTTGCTGCTGACGAATCTCTCGTGCAAGATTCAGCATTTGCTCGGATACAGCAATAATCCCTTCACAGAGTAAATGTTAAAGGCGAACTGAATGAATGATCCTTGAAAAAATAATAAGCAGCTTTTAAGCTATATTGATTATAAACATTTTATTGAGTCACGTCTATAAGGTTACAACCTTCTAAAAATTATCCGAAAATTATATGCAACATTTGGTTGTCTGACTGTACAGTTTAAAGCCTTTATTCATAAAAACTTACTATAATATATCTACAGAATATGCTTACAAATAATAAGGTTTTCTTTTCAAAGAATATGTTTCAAATGTTTCTGTAAAATTTCAGCTCTATGTTATTCTTATTATTATTATTGTGGTAATAGAAATCTTTTTTTTAAGTATAGTATATGTTTTTTATACCCTTTTTGAAATACTATCAAAATTAAAAGCCTTTCGATTTTTCTTCCGAAAAAATTACAATGTTTTTCGAAAATATCTTCAATTTATATTTACGTGTAAGAATAAATTTAAATGATGCGCGAAAAGAAAATGATTTTTGGTCGAACGACGAAAGCTTGTCAATAATTAAGCCCCCGTGTATTAATGAAATTCCAGCAGAGGAAATAGCGAGGCATCGGTGGCTTGAAATTTTGTCTAGCTTCGCGAGCATGTACATATATATATATATATATATATATATGTGAAAGGCATACATTATACGAATACGAAATGATATATTTGTATTAATAAAGGCGTAGAGGAGGGGCGATGAAGTCGCGGGAGCGGGGGTGCGAGAATGCATCCGGGGGCATTATCGGACGGCGACTTCCGGCACGTCGTCGGAAGTCTGGGCGGAGGCTCACGGGTCGCGCGGAGTTAATGCCGGGGAACCGCGCTCTCCTGGATTTATGGCAACAATATAAGCTAATACTGGCCGTATATAGCAAAACACACGCGCGTTATAAGCCGGTTTGGAAACGCGCGCCTTCGAAGCCGCACGTTTCTACCCCGCGTGCGCTCGCCGAGAAATTCGTCTCGTGTGCGTCTACGTCCGTGAATGGGGATGCTTCCTCACTGTGCAACAAGCCGCAAGCCTTGCACTCGCACTGTATATGTATTAATACCCGGATTATGTTTGTTCGAGCCCCTATATGATCTTCTCTTCAAATATTGTAAATGTTTCTCATTACGGTCTCATTAAATATTTTCATTCATAGCGCCGGAAATAATTTTAATCAGGAAGTTATTTCATATTTTTCATTCCACATATGAACATTTTTACTCCGGTTTTATTACAATTTTGTACTTTTATTTTTTGTCCATATTATTGTTTGAGAAAGGTTCATAATTAACTACTGTTAACTATATCGTATTGTTAATATTTTGTAAAAATTTAACGATTTCTCATATAAAACGGAGAAATATTAATTATAAGATGAATATATTGATTATAATTGTTATATATTATCCTATATTAAAAAAGACATGAGGCCTCTAATCGATTCATCGGAATAGATTTCGCATTATGCGGAACCCATTCAATTTTGGCTAATCTCTATACTCATAAAAAAAATTCAACGTGCGCTGCTTTCGAAATAAAATGACCTTGACGTTTGAATAATTAATTTCATCTTGCAAAATTTTTTATCAATTATCTATTATGAAGTAGATATCCTCGAGGACACGAAAGAACATCGCCACTTGAAATTTGGAGATTGTCCTATTTTCGATTCTCGAAAAATTAGGCTGGAGATCCTCGAGCATAGAGATGGGCAGAATTCGATATTTTGCTGAGAAATTGACGTTTTTCAATGGGTGATGCTGATTTCATCAATGAGGCAATAAAGATTGAAAAATTTTCATTTCTCAGAAAAAGTATCGAGCTCTGTCCATCCCTGATGCTCGAACACGCTAAATTTTGTCAGCTCATGTGAAAAAAAAAACTTGCAACACGATTTTCTATTATTTATCTATC